>VXAU01001810.1:475873-578094 GCA_013399695.1 Formicarius rufipectus
AAAAAAAAAACAGGAAGGAAGGTAGGTTAGCAGAATGCTGAATTAGAACATGCAGTCACAGAGGGAGAAGTCTTGGATAGGCTGGGAGCAGAACATAGAAAAAAATTGTTAATAAACTAGATATTATCAAACAGACTTAAAAAATAATGATTCATTGCCTGAAGGCATGAATAGTAACTTGAGCTATTCAATGCTGAAAAGACATTGTGAGTTTTTGTAACTCACACCTTCCTGTATTTCTTCATTTACCTTTCTCTGTGCCAGATCAGCAGCTTTTATGGAGTCTTGTCCCTGTGCTATGACCTCATTTTCTGAGCTAATGAGTAGGTAAAGGATTTGGTTACAGCCTGTTACTTTCTATCTAGCCTAATGAACAGAGAGAAGAAGGTTGTTTCAACTTTATTTCATCTAGCAGCCTATACTGGAAATGTGGCCACCACGGTTCAGTATGGTGAACCTTAGGCTCTCAAAGAGATGCCAGATATGACATGGGAGTGTTGTGTAATTTAACTGCAAGAAGAAAGTCAGTAAATGGTGTAATTGGAAGCTCCAGATTCAGATCCAGATTACTGTCCACTTTTAACTACACAGAGTTCTTTAGGGCACAGAAAATACTATAGTAAGATATGAGCCTATAAAACTATTATATTACAATCCAAATAAACGATCAAAATGCTGAAGATTTTCTGAATTTTATCTTATGTTCTATACACTTGATCACACATTGAGTAATTTCAGAAGAGTGAAATGGTTACAGAAACAAATGAATTTTTAGCCAGTCATTTGTTTTCAAACTTATTTTCCATTACCAGTTGATCATGTTCTCAAGCCTAGTTTCCAACAGACTTCTGTCTTGTGTCTGGCTGTGGTCTCCATTCAGAATTTTTCACACAGAAGCACGTTTATGTGATCACCTGTCTGTGTAGTTCCTTTGTGATGAAATATTGGGCAAGCTTGTACAGAAAAATTTAGATGGAATGTGATCCAGTTCAAATCCCTGTTTTGTGCAGGACTCATTAAAATCAAGTTACTGAAAGCTTTTTCAAGTCTTTTTCAAGTTTCAGTTATCCTTGAGGATGAAAATTCCATAGCCTTCCTGGGAAGCCTATTCCAGTGTTTTTCTGCCTTCATGGTGGAAAAAGTTTCTCACAATACCCAAGTAGAATATTTCTTGTTGCTGAGGAGAGGTCTGATCCAGTTCTTCATCTTTGTAATTCTTCTTCAGGTATTTGTGGGCAGCTACTAGGTTGTTCCTTAACCTTCCTTCCACTTGTGAAGACTGATAATTCAAAATATTGAAAAATTCAGCATTTTCTGTGACATCTTCCACTAGGTTGTCTCACCACTCCGTCAGTGGACTTGCATTTTCCCCTTGAAACAAGGGTATCTATAAATATCCTTTTTGTCATTCTCAACACCCCTCACTAATCCTAGTTACATCTGAACTTTGTGGATTTTTTTTTCCTCTTTACCCAAGTAATGCTACCAATTTGCTTCCTGACCATATTCTCATCTCCTTTATGCTCACATTTTGCCTTTTGTTCATTGAGAAACATTCTACTTGGCCAACTGTGTCTTCTGGTGGAATCCCATGTCTTCCTGCAGAAGGGAGTTCATGAGATTTCAGCAGTTCTCTTTCAAAATAATTCAGATCACTTGGGCACTCTTGTCTTTCATGGGTGCAATACTCTGAATCAGACAAAGTCTCTTCTAAAATACAGTATCGTAACTGTTGCTTACTTTCCCACCATTTCTCTGGATTCTGAGCCTGGTTGTCCAGTAGCTACTGCAGTCCAAGCAATCCTCTGTGACCCATTCTTCCCTCCATGAGCGTTACTGATCATTTCTGCCCACATAACAAGCTGAAGTGTTTTTATTTTGTTATTCAGGTGGGGAGAAAATCAAACACAATTTGAAGTGTTTTATCTTTACATGTATGTAGACATTTATGTACTTAGATGGTTATTACATTCTTTTTTTATACTGTTACTCATCTGTATAATGTGCTATTCAACCTCCAAGAAATTATTGCATACCAAAGACATCAGGGAAGAGAGATCATAGGAAAGATAACATCCAAGAAGACTGATGAAATTACTTCAGTTCATTTGTAAATATCAGTTATTTGTTAACTGTGCTACTCTTGATTTTTATTAAGAAATGTACCTGTAAACTTCAGGTTGAGAGCATTGGTTGTGGTCTTTTTCTGTCTGTATGAAATCTGAGGTGTGTGTACACAAGAGCAAGAAACCAACACTTTGCACTGGATCACATAGGAATGCAGTGTTTTTTCTTAGGTGTTAGTTCATTATACAGAGCAATACATAGATTTAAGATGTTTATTCTAGATAATTCACAGAGTAGTGGACAATATTGCCTATAACTGCTTTGGACCATTTTTTATAGATGTTTGGAAATTGGACCTTTGGAACAGTGGTGTTTACTGTGCTGGTATTCACAGTTACATTAAAGGTAAAGTGTGCTGTGTTTTATCCATTGAAACTTTATTAGAGCTTGTTTTTTAATTGCTGCTTACTTATATTTGTTTCTATGACCATGCATTGTTGTATTAGTTTAAATACAGATTTTGCTCTCTCTGCGTTCTTAACTGTGCTCAAAATTCAGAAATGTTTTTAGCTAGTTCTATGTAGAATTCTTCCCTATTTTCAAAGGGTATAATTCTATTGTATTTCCTGCTGAGTATTCTGTTGCTTCTTGATAGTAATAACACCATATGCTCTTTTTTTCTCCCCCAGCTTGCACTAGATACACACTATTGGACATGGATAAACCACTTTGTGATCTGGGGATCACTGCTATTCTACATTATCTTTTCTCTGCTCTGGGGAGGAATTATTTGGTATGAACCCTAATAAAAACTGCTTTGAAAAAGTTGTTTCAAAAACATCGTTTCACCTTTTTGTCCCAAACAGATTTAAGTTTAGCCTTTTTCCATTGCAGAACTCCATTTTAAACACATCATTAATGCTAATTGGAGAGTGGTCAACTCTTCTTTCACTGAATATCTACTGAAATCTTCTTAAAGAAGAATACAAGGAGTAGAATATCGGGTCGCAGATTACCACTGGATTCATCTCAGTAGTGTCAGTCAAAAGCAGTCCAAGGGTTGGTTCAAGGAGTCGAGGCTACCTCAGACAAAATGTCTCAGAATAGAACATGTCTATGCAGGTGGTGGCTAGTCACCTACCTGCTTGTCTTGGAAGGAACTAGCTGTAGTAGTCAAAACTAGAGTCAGTGAGTAAAGCTCACACTGAAGTGATGTGGATGGCCAGGAGTCCTGTGTTTGAGCTCCTTATTCCCCACCTTACTTAGCAAAGTAGATTTACTGTAAGTCTGTGAGCACCTACTTATTCCTGTTGGTTAGAAGCTCTTTAGGAATTGTACATAGCTGATTTCAAGTCTTGGGATTTTTTTCTGTTAAAAATTCTGTGTACTTGAAACTGAAAGTTTTTGGGAAGGAAATCAAGTTGAAGCAAGCTCAGTTCCTTACTCTGCCTGATTTCAATCAGGAACTCGAAATTGCATTTTACACCTGTAGAGCACCCAGTTATAAGGTCATCTTTTCTAGCAACTCCTGCTGGAGCTCTTCTACTTTTGCATACATAAGTATAACATTTTGAGGGACCAGAGAGAAGGCAGAGGCTACCTATTGCATGGTGATTAAGATGCCATTTAATTTGAAGAAAGGATTTATATTTCCATGTGTCATTTGCAAATTAGTATCTTTTGCAACTGACTGTCAACGTCTTGGATATTCAGCTGCCTCTTTTTTTTGTTTTCTCCCCTAGTAAGATCAGATCTGAGTTTCTTCAGCATCAAGAGAAAAACAGTTTGCACAATTGACATTTTCCCTAATAATATTTCCTAGCCAGCCTTGCCGTGTATTAAGGATGTGACTATTTACATGCAACAATGCAATTTAGCTTGGTTACCTTTTTAGGATGCAAAGACTATCAAATTTCAGAAACTATCAGAGAACTGCCCTACTAGTAGGAGGACTTTACACTTCATTACTGCAGACTGTCCCTTGATTTTTGCACTCAGTAATCATTGCTTCTGGTTCCCAGTACCATACAGTGGTGGCATTTTAATGACCACCCACGTGCCATAGGGTACAGGGAGATATGGAAATGAAGGTATTGAAAGTGTGGTTAGATAACAATGTGGTGACTAGGTTAGGGATCATAACATAACACCGGCAGAGATGCTTAGGAGAGCCTGAGAGGTGTGAAAATAGGTGTGGTTTACAAGCCTTTCTCTGAGAATACATATACATAAGTGTGCCTTAGGAAAGAGGGGAAGTGGTGGTTGGGACACTGAGAAGAAAGGTGGAAAATACGTGGGGCAAGATACGGGTACATGGAAGAGCATAAATTAAGAAAGTAACTTAATCTTTGCAAGGGAAAGACATATGGCAGGGAGGAGAACAAGGTATTTGATGTAGTCTGGAAGACTAGAGGAAAGCAGTATCTCTAGTCAGTGCATCCTTAGCTCTCCTTTTGAGAAAACTGGGATGTGGCATGGGTGAACTCCCACAGACTCGAAAATTGAATCTGAAGTATTTCAGCACAGTCATAATTTTTATATTTAACATTGTCAGTCTTTCTCTTGTGTATTGAAGTGTAATATTTATTTAATATTTTTTTCCTACCAGGCCTTTTCTCAATTATCAGAGGATGTATTATGTGTTCATGCAAATGCTGTCTAGCGGTCCTGCGTGGCTGGGTATAATTCTGCTCATAACTGTCAGCCTTCTTCCAGATGTCTTGAAGAAGATTTTATGCAGAGAGTTGTGGCCTACAGCAACAGAAAGAATCCAGGTAAAAAATATTTTTCATTGTGAAGTTAGCTTTTTTTTTTTTTTTTGGTATCAGGTCTCTAGTAATCAGCCCTCTTTCAAGGTCAGAAACAAGATTAGAACAGGAGTTCACCATTTGTGGTGTCTGAGCAGTATGGTGAAAGACACTGCCTGTTATTTACATGGTGGTATTAACCTGAATCCTGGGGCAACCCTTGTGCCTCCGTACGAACAAACACAGGCAAATCAGCTGATGAGAATGGTGGGAGACAGGCACATGGCTCAACATGATTTCTGATTAGAGGAGATAAGGAAGGCAAGGGGACCGGGATCTCTAAGGGTAGCTAGAAGGCACTTACATGTGATAATATACTGATACCTTTTAGAAAAACACATGCATTAAAATGTACTTATATACTATTAATAATTTTTTTCTCTTTTATATTTCAACTTATATTTTGCCTGTTCTGATCTATTGTTTCTACATAAATGTGGCTTTCTGTGCCAATGGGAAGAGGAATTTAAAGTCTATCGTGTCCTTTGATCTGATCAGCAAAAAAAGGGGAACCACTGTGTAAATACAGGCCTGCTATGCTGAGGCTGGAGGGGAAGTCAGGTTCTGTGAGAAGCATGGTGCTATGCTGGGGGCATCAAACCAACCTCTGTAGAAAATGCTACCTCTATTTTAACACCAGTAAACTTTTATGTAAGTTAGAATGTGAAAGGCAGTAGAAGTGTTGAACCTTAATGTTACTGCTGTTGACTTTACAGCCCATAGTAGGCAGTAGTATCTACTGCCATAGGTAGGTTAAAATAATGAGTTACTAGCAACTGTAGGGGTTATATAGCATTTTGATGTTTGAGAAGGTACTTTGCATTAAGAGGAAAGGAATAAAAGAGCTTTACTGGCAGGAAAAATAAAATTTCCCTTTGGTAATTGTAAACCGCCTTGCCATTGTTTTGTATTCCTACGGTGTATAGGTGTAATAATGCCTCACTTCAGGAGGGCAAGAGTGAATAAAAAGTAGCAGAAAAGCATTCTCAGGCAGATCAGTATTTAATGATTTTTCATTTTGAAATCTTTGACACATCATCTTTACCATATGTGCTACTTGTGGAAGAAGTTAATCTCTGTATAGGTTCTGCATGCTTAATTTAAAAGTCTAAAGAGAAGGGAGAATGAGCATGGCTTACGACAAAGAAAGGCTAGTGAATAAAAGCCCCTAACAAAGGTATTGCAGCATTTCTTAGAGACACTGTGTATGAGTGCTGGAAAATGAATCAATTGTAAAGCATACTTTGGGTTCAACACTTGCAATATTATTTTTTTTAATATTTAGTAGAAAAACTGACTTTTAACCAGTTATATCCCTTGTGTTTCTTCTTCTCTTTGTTTCTTCCTGTCTTCCAATCTGCTTTGTCTAAATAACTGCTACCTTGCTTTAAACATAAATGATGTGCACGGTTGCTTCCTACATCTTCTGGGGAAATCAGACTAAACATCAGTGCCTTTCTGTTGAGCAGTCCACCATCTTTATGCTTTCTCAGACTTCAAGCAGTCTAAGTTTCTAATGGAATAAAAGGTGACTTTTTTCTGCCTTTCTGCATGCTTGGCCATTTCATTCAAAGGACAGTAAAAAGTTTATCATCAGAAGTTATTTATCTTACACATTATCTCCATTTGTGATTCATATCAACTATATTTTGAAGACTACTTTTTGGTACAGTTTTTTCCTTCTGTTTGTCTCAAAGATTTTAAGAATTGCTGTCACAGTTCATCACTGTCACTATCATTTTTGTCACTGTCATTACACAGCATTATGCAGAATGTGTCTGCCTCAGGAATCCAGGGTTTTTACATCCCATTTTAATCATTGGTCTGTCTGTAGGTGAATGCATGTCGTGTTTTCATTGTACCTGAATAAATGGAATAGTTGTCACACGAAGAAGTGATAGTTCTGATTAGACTGGTATTACTAGCATCATACAGAAAATGTGGTACTAGAAACTTTTTAAGCAATCTTTGGAACATATTAATACATCTTCTCTACTGTGATAGAAGTAACTTTTCTATTAAAAGAAGTAACTTGTTCTGTTACTAAGTTTTTGCATTTTGCAATGGTGTTTTTCTTATATTCCGTTTTATGAAAATCTGTGCTCTTTCTAGAAAGAAAGCAGTTCAAGACCCAGAAGTATATGACATTATTTAATATAATGTAAAAGTAGAAATGCAAGTAAATCTTGTTTTCCCTACAGTCTGCAAGAAAACTATTTTTTTACTTAATACTGGGAGATGGTTTGTTTCCATTGCAGATTTTATATCTTTATTTCTTAAATGGTTAAATTAAAAAATAAATTTTCTCTTTTTTCCCCCCCTTCAAAAATATATGGTCAATAGAATTTACTGTAATTATGTAAGTCACAGAAAAAATATACAGGTTTTTTCACTATTTAAAAGCCTGGCTAAAATTGGTTTTTAAGTGCCTTGAGATTGGTTTGAACCAAGCTTAAAAAACAATTATTTTTAAATTTACTGCATCCCTGTAAATTATATTGCTTTCTTGGTTAAAAAAAAAAAAAAAAAAAAAAAAGGCTTTTTGGAACAGTTGAAAATGTTAACATAGGACTAGCAACCATCTCCCAGGCTGCTCAGTTAGTTCTCCTCACACAATGAAAATTCATAAAGCCTTTGAAGCAGTTCTTAGGCTTCCAAGTTTTTCATTTGAGAGTCATTCCAGTGTGTGGTGAGCAATTGTTTACCATCAGTGACATTCAGATGTTTTTAANATTGATACATATATACACACACATATGAACTGCTGTCTTTCTTAGGCTAAAACATTAATTCTGCAAAAGCTTTGGAGGAATCTGTTGCCTTTTGGTAATTTTGGTCAAATTCTGCTTATTTCTCATACATGTAGTCTCTGTGGCTTTCTGGCTCAATGAAACAAGCTGAATTTTGTGCTTTAACTGGTGATTGTGCATCTGTGAGATTTCTTTCAGCCTTTAGTTTTGAAAAGCAGTAGGTATTTTTGAAATATATCTAGTCTATATTGATTATATTTTCTTTTTCTTTTTTCGTTAATAGCAGCTCAGTCTCCCTGTTAGGTAAAATATAAATTCACTTTTAATTATCCTATTTCCATGTTAATAATTGTCACTTGGATTGACAGTGTTTCAGCAATTCCAAGTCTTTTGTAGCCAAAAAAACTACGTATTTAGTTCCTGAGCTGTAAATAACTTCTGTGCTCCCATCATTTTTTAAAAACTACTTTTCTTTTTCTCTTTGTTTTTGACTGATGATTTTTTTTTGCTTTGCTTTCACTCAGTCACAAACTTGGCCTATCAGCCACGTTGTAAGATTTCTACTTTTTGCTGTGCTTGGGGAAAGCCAAAGTGGTACTTTTGCCTGGGGAAGCCTCTCTGGAGACTCATCATTCTTCTATTCCTCAATGGGCTTAGCTGCTGTTGAAGAGCTGCACAGGGCACTTAGAAAACTGGTCACCAGAAAATTGCTGCCTTTGTCAGGTGTCGGGCTCCTCCTTTATGAAAAACAAAGCAATGAATCTTGCTGTTGCAATATTTGATTCCTTTGCAAGAAGTTTCCTTGGCAGCTCTCTGGCCCTCTCTTCCCACAGTGTAATGACTAAGCTGTAAGTCAGTCTTCATTAGCACTGGCCCTATCACCTTGCTGTGTGGCACTCTGTTCAGCAAGCCAGTTTTTCAGGGGCATAGCGAAGCAACATGTCCACTCCTTAATTTGGAATTGATTTTGGCCTCATCGTGTCACAGGGACCACTCCTGTTCAGTATAAGCTATTGTCAGAAGGGCAGGACACACAGCCCATACTACTTAGTCAATTTAGTGCTTTAGAGAGTAATTAATTATTTTTAATGTAGATTGAAATGAAATCAGAAACATCTTCATAGTGGCTCAAAGAATTAAGCTCAGGATCCAGAAGTACAAATGTTTTACACTGGATAACCTTTCCTTTTTAAATTATCAGACAATCCATCAGTTTTTCAGGACTTTGCTATAACAATTCATTCACATTTCCCTCTTTTATTCAGCAAGTCTCACTGTTTTTCCTCATCCTTGCAGAGGAGTATGAGACAAAAAACAGCCCTAAATGCACTGACGAACAACGATGGGCCACTTCTTGAAGGAAATATTTCAGCTTCCGAGCCATAATTAGATCAAAGCTAGGTAACAGTACTGTATGTGTTGCCAGTTTGGATTAATTTCTCTTGGTGAACTGTGCTATTTACAAATCAACTGTTTCCTCCAGAGTTTTTCATGTACTTGATCAATATTGATACAAAATCAGTATGTTTTACTTGGAGAGCCTAGTTTTTTCAAGAGATGTTCCATGCCACAGGTAAGATCAGCTTGCCTTGGAAACTTAATCATGTAACGCAAAACAATAAATCAATACACCCATATTCATGTCCTGTAAATACTTTGTTTTATGTACAGGCATTCTGTGAAATTTCTTCTATAAGAATTGCAGTCATTATTGCAGCCTGTACTCACATTACACATATGAATTATTGTCTTTCTCAGGCTAAAAGAATAGTGTATAATACATAAAGTCATAGGTAATCCATCTATCCATCATCTTTCCATCAGTTTATCCATTATCTTTCATGCTCTTGAATACATATATAGACCAAATGCATACAGTAACAGGTGAAGGTTAGTTACTTTTGAAGTAAGTTACTTTTGAATAGGATCTTGAGTCAGAAGACCGGGGCTGTACATCTGGCAGTGTCTACCATAATACTGTGTTCCGTATAGACCGGGGCATTGCTCTACCACTGCCTTGAATCAAGAGAGAAACATGGTAGTTTTGCCAAATATTTGAGACCAGCATGAGTGTGGAGTTCTTACATTCCCCAAACATGAGGCCAGCAGAATGAAGTTCGCGGCTCCACATCACCTCTTTGCCATGCCACTGATTACATGAACAAGTAAGAAAGTACACTTTTTACTCAAATACATTGCCATCTGGATGCTGTAATGTTCCAGTCCCTTCATTCTCTGTGCAGAACATCAGTATGTGCAGAAGGCAAGTGTCATGTGCTCTGTGGGCTGTAGGACTTCAAGGTACCTTAAGGGTGCTTTTTGATTTGCTTTTAATGACTGTTAGACAAGAAGTAGTACAAAACCCTATCTTTAGGCTTGGTAGAGGTGTTTGCCTCAGAGCCATATGTAGAAAAAAAAACCCACAGCATTTTATTTTTAGAACTATGTATGGTAACTAAAATGCTCCATTTTATATCTGAAACAATAGGATAGATAGTAACCAAGCAGTGCATGACTATTCCCTCTGACATTTCCAAAACAAAGTCTGCTAATACGGTTTTTCTGTATTAATGCTGATATTTGGTCTATATATGTGTTTAAAAACCCAGCCTCAATGTTGGTGAGCAGCTCATTACAGTTTTGTGACTTTCACATGAGTATCTGTTGTAAGAGAGCTTTCTAATTGCTCTTGGTTATACAAGTATAGTGTTTCAAGCTTGTGAGTGGCATTGAAATGTAATGTTATATCTCAGTCAAAGTTCTAGAAACTACATCATTAATATTAATTTTGTGATTGTTAACTGGAACACAATGGCAAAAGGGACACAGAGAAGGAAGGGGGTAATTAAGAATAGAGGATTAACTGGTTTATATAGCATTTCATGGAGAGAGTGATAACATTAGTTTGAATCATGCTTATAATGCATTATATCTTAGATACTATCACATAACCACCATACCTCTATACCTTGAAATTTTATGTGCATTTAGTGAGAATCATTCTTAAACTCATTGGGGAAAGTGCTGTGCAGTTTGTGTATGTGTTCCAGGCTCTTGTCATGCAGTGGTGTTACTGTAGTCCTGAGCATTTCCTGAGTGGAAGTGCTGATTCTGCCAGTGTGAAGTGCTTATGTGATGCAGATAAGTTTTAGTAGACAATTGGATCAAGATGGTATTGTCATGTGTAGTATAAATTGCCTGTATAGATCCTAAATGCAACTTAAGCACACCCAAAATTCAATACCACTTAAAAGTACAAAACAAGATGCGTTAAACCTCTGGCACTTTAATCTGTTGGCACAAACTGACTGTAAAGAATTTCCTTGCTTTGGAAGTACAGGGCAAAGTACTTGAATCTGTTCTATCTTAAAATTCCCCATGAAAAGATGTACCAGGAGAGACTGCAAAATGAAATATAAACTTCATTTAAAACACTTTGATATGAAAGCGGTCCTTTGTGTCTTCATCTCTTCTTTAAAGAACCCATTATCAGGTTTAAAGGTTAAGTGTAAAATCATGCCTGGTTCTGTAAGTCTTAATATAAAACTGATGATACTGGAAGTGATTGATTGCAAAACAACACAAGAGGTTATCCATTCACATGAAACAAATAGCCAGAGTGGTGATCTAGTGAAAGGCATTATGATACCAATGGCACAATGGCCCTATGAAAGAACATAGTTTGGTTCCAAGATATCTATTTACTGTGCATTTGTTTCTTTTTTTTTCCCTTAACAGAATGCATCGAGGCACTGTCAGGAGCACCTCTCGGAATTCACACCTCTTGCCTGTCTGAAAAGCCCAAGATACAGGAGCAGTGACTGCAGCAATTCCCCAGCAAGAAGGTCTAATTCTCATTCTAAAAAAATGATGTTTACGCACTGGAGAGGCATTGATTATTCAGTACTTCCATCTGTCTTTGGCTATTCAAATAAGCATTGCCGTTCCAGTGCAGGCTACCACTACAGTGGGTCAGGTTTGGAAACGTCTATATGACAGAACACCAAGTCAAGCCTTTAAAAACTGTATTTTTGTTTATTTCTTTTTTCAGGAACAAACGTGTCACAGAAATATATTAAACTATACGTGGCTTTTGCTGTCTGAGGTAGTGTTCAGACAAACAGGATCAAGAGCTAGAAGTATGAACCCTTCCAGGCCGATAGGCCTCTTTTTATGTTTTGAACTACTGGAGCAATGAACAATCTGCACAGTCTGGTACTGTGAAACTGGTAGCACTGAAAATTCTCTTCATCCTGTGTCAAGACTTCTGTGCATTTACTGCTTCTGTCATCTTTACTAATTTTGTTACTTGAAGTGCATAGTTTCAGTCAGTGACCTACATTTTGAGATCAACAGTTTTAATTTTCAGCCAGAAGCAATGTTATCTCAAATGAAAGTTTCCTAAAGCATATTTAACAAATGCTGTTTCTGATTTTCCTCTCCTTTTTTTTCTTTCCTTTTTCTGTAGAACAAACTGGTGTTTCCTCTGTGCAAATCTGCTTTCAAGAAACACTCTCTAATGTTCACTTCCTTGTAAGTGGCCAAATCAGGGCTATGTTTGGTTTTCAGTTAGTTTTCCCCCGTAGAAAGACAGGCAAAACAATCCTTGTGTAGAGTATGCACACACTATATGAAGTCAAGTTGGCTGTTAAATTGGTAAATATCATCACCATTGGTATCTACTTCAAAACTGAATAACTGAATGTAAGCATTTTGCCCAAAAGGTTTTGAATTTGTCCGAGATGCAGATTACCTGGTGTTCCCACTTCCTATCACTGTGATTGTAAAGCATATACAGCAGAAAGTATTATACATTAAGCCTTTTTTCTTTTTCTTTTCTTTTTCTTTTTTTTTTTTTTTTGACACAGTTTGTTGTTGTTTGTTTGTGTTGGTTTTTGTTTTTGGTTTGGGGTTGTTTTTTTTTTTAAGAAGAAAACATGTTTTTCCAAATCAGCATCTTAAACTCTCTGGCTTCATCCTCTTTGTATTTGTATGATTAAATACTGGCTAATGGACTTGGTAGAGGTATTACACAGCACATAGCTGTTAGCTTTTGCGAGCAAACCACTAGGTGGCACACGGCTGTTGTCTAACAGTTGGGATGTTGAAACTAATTTGACTGGAAGAATTCTGTTTGAATTACTTTGAGAATGACAGCCAACTTGCACTTCTGTTTTCTCTGCTACATTTCTGTTACCTTGTACTAATTCAACTCTTAGCATTGTCCTTGTCTTGTTTCTTTAGTCCAGTGTTTTATTTTGGGGTGTAAAAATATCTGAAGGAGTCGTATGATCTCAATCAATTTCAGCCTGATGGTCAGAACTGGTTAATAAGCATCCTCATTCAATACCTCTGTGAGGACATTAGCTAAAAATTTATTTCAGTTTGAAAATAAAATATTTGAAATGAAACCTGCAGCCTTTATTGGAAGACCTGGCCAAGATATTGTTAGTTGTGGCAGAGGGTGGACTAGGGTGGCAGAGAAAAATTATTTCTCTTTTTGTGTTTAAACAAGAAAAAAGCTAACAAAATACATTTACTTACTAACTTGCTTTTTAATAAATGGAAAAACAACTTACTAGAAAATTTTCCTCACACTATTCTGAGTGATTTTCACATTAAAGAGTTAATTATTATTAAAATGCCCTGGGTCAAGCAGAGATTGTAATTTGTGAAATCTTCAGTATACCAAAGATAACAATTTTATGAAGTCTAATGGTGAGCACCACAGACAAATTTTTTTTTTTTATCATTTAACATACAGCACTTTTAAGTTTCAAAGAATGTTCTTCTAGCAGTAGCATTTTGAAATACATACACATGTGTGGGTGTGTGTACATATATTTGCCATTGCAGACTTGAATGTTGGTCAGTTAGAGCCGTCCCCTACATAAAACACTGGTGTATATATTTTTAAAAAGTTCATATGGGTATAAATTTTATACCAGTAGCAGTGATAAATTTCTTGTGTGTAGTTAACAAATTATTTGTAATGTATTTTTTAGAAATCTTAAAGTTGCCTTTGCACTGAAATATTTTTCATACTGTAGCTATTTATAAATCTGTTTTACGCATACATTTGTTAACACACCATTTCTATTTTTTTTAAGTATATGTTTTGAAGGCTTTTTTTATATCTCTGAGTTCTGGCCACTTAAATTTAGCCTAGAGTGGAGTTGTGGCTGAATGTTGAAAATTCTAATGAATGTCAAATTAGAAATACAGGTCTGTTGCTCTGTCAATTTCACCCAAATCATTGATGTTTTGTTGGGATTTGTGGTAGCCACGATTAGAGCACTGTACTTGCAGTGCTATACTATTAATGTGAGCTTTTTTACTCTGTAAAGCCTCCTGCTTTTTTACTTTGTGAGTTATATCTTCTAGCCTTAAATGAGGAAATTTTTGCTTGATGTTTTTGAAAATGCTGCACTCCTGTTCTGCCTACTAACAAAGCAGTTCATTGCAAACTTCATGTAGCCCTGCACTTAGAAATTATTGACATTGTTCAGGCTGAAACACCTATATATGTGCTTGACAAATTTAAGCTAAAAATGTCAAACTTTGAGGAGAAAGAATGCTTGAATTTAAGTGGAAGTTCCTGCTTTGGTTTAGTAATACTTTTACCTTTAAAAGTTGGTGCTGTTTGTTTGTTTAAATAGACTGTTTAGTGGAAAAATACATAAAACACCAATTCAGCTTCACTTGATGTGTTTTTGCTTCAGTCCCTACTACTATTGCCATGCAAGTTTAGTCCACTGCAGCCGGTGTTAACTTGGAGTTTCACTGTAAATGGATCAGATGAAAAAATAGAAGTTAGAACAAAAAGCATTATAGTGTTTTATTATGGATAGGACACTGAAAGGAGACAAAATTTATGTAGCAAAAAAAAAAAAAGAATTCAGGACGAAAAGTCTAAAAATCTATATAACTTTCTAACTTACCTTGTTTAAATTGTTGCAGCTTTAACAGCATAATGTCTCCATAACCGCTTCTATAAATGTCTTGAAACTGGTAAGCGCTAACCAAATGTATGTGAAGACTTAGAAAGTATTTCAAGCTTTCAGCCACTGAAGTTCATATATTCCTGCAGTGGCTTGTGGCAAAAGATTTTTTGTTTTGTTTTACATGTACAATAATTGTTTGTTCAGCCACTTAATGTAAAAGTTTACAGTTTACTTTCTTGTTTGCATTAGCCTGTTTGTCTTTACCCAACTGGCTTGCAAAAATAAAAGTTAAAAATAGCTTAACTGAAGAACTCCACTACTTTTCTTTTGGAAGCCAGTGGGACCATTGTGCTCATGCTACTGTCTCTGCTAAAAAAGCTTTAATGGAAATTCGTGCAAGTATTAAAAAAGTGAAAACGTACATGATTCTACTTTGCAGAATAATCAAAAATCAGTTTATATAGCTTTAATTTTTTACCTTATGAAGATTCACAGTATTTCAATTTGTGTTGTCTTGGACATAAATTCTGTGCTATGTACACTTTGCATTTTACATGTCCTTTCATGATCTAATGTAAAGTAGAATCTGTGAAAGTTGCTCTATGGGGGGCTGGGGGTAGTTATCTGTGCATTAAACATTAAAATGTCTGTAGTCATCAGCACCAAATACTGATTCTTATTTTTAATTGTACAATTATAGGTGCATTTATTTGAAAATAAATCAGCCTTCAAATCCAATGTTTAGATTATTCTATACTACTTCATTTATTTGATTTAAAAAGTCAGTTTGTGAATACATTACTGTAAAGTTTCTTTTCAGTGCTATTTTTAACTTTCATTTCTGTAGACAACCAAATATAACTTGTTTATATTCAGTCACATTTTGGATCCTTATGTAGAATATATAAGCAGGAGACATGAATCTGATTGCAATAAATATAAACATTCAAAACTGGTTTAAGTTTGCTCACAATTACAATAATTCTAGTATGAATATGAGATGGTTTCATATTAGTCTGTAATAAAATGTAAGTAGATAACAGAAAATGAAATGAGTGTTTGATTCTGTTATTGAATATGCTAGTAGCCACCCTCACTTCACCTCGTATTGGAGAGGGTCCAGTGGAGGCCACAGGGGTGATAAAGGGTCTAAAGCATGTATTTTACGAGGGTAGACTGTGGGAGCTGAGCCTGTTTAATCTGGAGAACACTGAGAAGGGTCCTCATTAATGTATATTAAAGTATCTCAAAGGCAAGTACCAAGAGGATGGTGTCAGACTTTTTCCAGCGGTGTCGAGAGACAGGACAAAAAGCAGTGGCCATAAACTAAAACACAAGAAGTTTCACCTCAACATGAGGAAGAACTTAAAGGTAGCAGAGCACTGGAACAGGCTGCCCAGAAAGGTTGTGGAGTTTCCCTCTCTGAAGACATTCCACACCTACCTGGACACATTCCAATGTCACCTGCTCTAGTTAATTGCCTTGGCAGAGGTGTTGGACTAGATGTCCTTTCCAACCCTAATAATGCTGTGATTTTCAGAGTGTACATAGTCAGCTAAAAGAGCAAGCTAACAAAAAGAAATTCAAGGAGGGCTGGAGCATGAGCTGTTGCGGGGATTTGTTGCAAAGTTAATAAAAATTGGTACCAGACCAGGAGAGCTTTGTTCCTCCTGTGCAGATTGCATAGCTGCAAAGGTCCTTTCCAAAGTAAACTCATAAGCTACATATGAGAAGATCTGTATTTCCTTTACGTTTCTGCTGTGCAAGGTACCCAGAGCTATTTCCCTTTTCTTTTGCAATGTTTTCAATTTAAAGAAACTGAATTAAAGTGAAAAACAATGTGCTTTGCCATCTGAGTTGGTAGCAATGTTCACAGATTCTTAGAGAAGAGGCTGGTTGCACAGAAGAGTCATTTTCTTTCATTTGGTGATACAATACTATGGGACTTGCTGTAGTTTCAAAATCATTATAGACATTTTGTTTCTACTGAATAAGCTTCTGGAGAAGGTAGTAGGAAGAAATATAAATATGCAAGATTTTTTCTCTTTTTTCATGCAAAGAAGAAAAACAGCATAAATTGCAATTAGAAATATTAAATTGAAACTGTTCTTGAAAAAAACGTGATTGTGTACCAATTTCAGGAGGAATGTGGTAGCAGGAAGGACAAATTACCTCATAGGTACATAACTTTTTACTTATAAAAATACATTTATTTATTTAAAGGAAACAAGAATAGAAAGTAATTTAAGTTCAGAACAGTACTCTAAATCTAATAGCTTGTGTTTCCATTTCCTCTTAAGTTATGCTCTTTTTAGTAAGTTACGTTATAGAATTAATTGAAGACTGTTTCTTATATTCTACAGTGAGGCTACACTTTTTCTGCAACACTGCTATATGAAGTCTTTCCTGAAGGTTATCTTAATATGAAGTGAAATTGTTTGGAGACAGACTGAAGTTCCTTGGTTTTGTTTTCTGAATATTACAATTTCCTCAGGTGATACTTTACAGGAATTTAAAATACCACTTGAGCATTATATTGAAGCTTTGTTGTTGTGTGTTTCCATTGCAAATACTTACAGGTCTATTAATTTTAATTTCATTAAAATGCTAAACCCATATCCATTCAAAGGATTCATTTACACTGTGAAGTGAAAAAACAGGGATAAAACCAAATATAGCCATTAACTCATTTCATTATACAGATCAGTTTATCAAAAGCCTACTGTCCCCATCTAGGTTTAGATGTGTTTTTTAACAGAAAATTACACTGTGATCTTTTTAAACTGGTCACTCTGCAGCAAATTCATAACAGTGATTCTTAATCATTTAAGTGTTTATTTTCTATTTAAAGGAGACAAATAGAACTAGTATTCAGTTTTAAACCACTGCAAGGCTTGTTGGTATTTTCCATCATTGGTTAAGAAATCTCATGGTGCATTACACTTTAAAAAATACATACAGTGCAGAGTCCTACTAGGTTCAGAGGTTGTTTGCATTGTGTCAGGCAGAACTGTTAACATCCAGTCTCCTTATTTAATTTGGGAAAAACTGATGTGCTGCTTCTTCCTATCAAGGAAAGCAATGTTAATATTTTTTCAAAAAGCAAGTCAACAGCTTACCTGGAGATTTCAAACTTCTTTTGTAACGATAGTTCATGCTGAAATGTTAACTAAATTTGAAATCTTGCCATCTAATAAACACTGAGTTTTAGAAAAGAAGGAAAAAAAACCTGGTCCAAGGATCAAGACCCTCAAGTAGTACATTGACTTAAATTTCAGAAAATACTTCCAAGTAGCCAGCCTAGAAGAGCATCATTCCAGGAAGTACTGAACATCTCACTTTTAGGATGAATATAACTGTATGCTAGAGAAAGTTGTCAGTATTAATTGGATTGAGATTCAATTGCTTATTCCCAGCTATGAAGAGAAACTGTGTATAATTTTATTCTGATAAAATTACAGCCCAGAAAGAAATACCTCTTCTCCTGAGGGGTTTCAGGCACAAGACTACAAGCTTGACATTGATGCAGTGATAGAGCTCAGTAACACATGAGATTTACTTGGCTTTTAAGTGACTCTCTTTAGAAAGTCCAAATTATGTATTAGTTTAGCACAAAAGTCATGTTTGTGCATCACTGTGCTGGAAGGAACTGGTCCAAATGGAAAAAAGCTGAAGATCCTTCTACTGTTAGATTGTACTGGAACATGACTCAGACTTCTCTCTGTCCTTGTGCATGTGACCCACAGCAGATGATTTGGAATCCGGCTTTCTTGAATTGTTTGGCTAGGTCTTCAAACTTTAATTGCCCACTCAACTCTTGTTCTCCCTATAGGTATGAAATGGGATTAGGTATGTTTACGTTTCCCCTTTCTTGCCCCTTACATAGTACTTGACATGCTGTAGAGCCTCCCTTTCCCCCAGAAGTCTATTGTAGCACACCAAACTTAATTTTGAAAGGAAAAAATCCCATTCCTTTTATGATTGAGCCAACATAGTCTCATGCATGTTAACAAGAGCGGTGTCTCTTTTTCATGCTCTCTTAGAGGAGTATTCAGCACAGAAACCAGCAGATTGGAGGCAGTGTGGTCAACACCACAATAGTTGCTGCCTTGGTTGCTTCTATACAGAAAGTACTTGAACCCATGCACATAAACACCACAAACCATGCCCCCCACTCCATCACACCTTTCTCTTTGTCTTCTTCCTCTGTACAGCTCTGATGCTTCTTCCTGGCCTCTTTCTAAGCCAATTAACACTCAAAATAAGCTCATCTCTCCTTTTCTCTACTAAAAGTGTTCATGTTTTGGAAATTAACTGTCTCCTTAATGCGTCCATTTGTGCTAGTGTTCTAAAAGGATGCATGGTGTCAGGGGCTTTTTGAATTCTTTTTTCCTTTTATGATTCGAAGGTATTAGGGGAAAAAATGAATCTTTAACCTACTTAACTTTCTGCAAACTACCTGTATCCTACAATTCTATCTTGAGTGACACTGATATGACGTCTTGTGTTTGAGGGTCTCCAGGGAGAATTTATGGGTGATAGTATTTGTAAGACATGAGAAAAGGTCCACTTTCTTTCATAACCAAAGTTTTGAAGCTAACCTAGGAAGAAAAGGCTATTCTAATATGATTGCCATCAGGGAAATTCTTACCCGTATCTGAAAGACAAATTTCCTTTATACTGATCTGGTTCTGCATCAAGCATGATTATATCCTTCAATTAACTTTGGGGAAATATGATCTTATCCTGAGCCCATGAATCCTTCCATCATATCCTATCTGAGTAATATTCATGCACTTAACTTTGGCATCTTAAATTTCCAGATGTAGTTCATGAGAACCATCTGTCAACACTATTTCCAAATGTGTATGAACATTGAAATACAGAAAGTTCTTAATATCTTAATTTCACTGGCAACTAATCTCATTTGACAAGTCTCCACCCTTACTCACTGTTAAGAGCTGTTGCTATTTTAAAACAGCAAATAATTGGTTTCTAGAAGGTATTTCTGTTTTCCAAAGGTTAATATCCAACCACACTACTAACTTTTTAACTGTTTCAGTCTATGAAGATTTACCTTCCTCTTACAGATTTCACAGATATGCACCTACCAATCCTGATATAATTAATTTTATATCCAGATATTAAGCCAAGACAATATGTTTGGAACTTCACTGATCTAGGGAAGAAAGTGGCTCTTGTGCAAAAAACCCAGACTACTGCTGCCAGGCATTATAGATCCTATGATACTCTTGTCACAGATCTGTCTTCTCATCTATATGCAGACACTACAGATGTTATATTAAAGTCAGCTTGGGAGTTAGGAAAGTTAATTATTGTGGCATAAAAACAAGTTTCACTGACCCACAGTGGAGTTCAGGCATCCTCTCACATGGATTGACCTGTCAGTCTGATGAACATCCATTTTGGACATTCACCTGCACCTCACCTTTTACTGTTCACAGACGTTTCATCTTACTGCCATATTGCACCACTCTTCTAATATGGTTCATGAGTTGCAAATCCATTTATTCTCTACCACCCCACCAGAGGTACTCAAAACTAGCATGCTCTACTAAGATTTTTAAAGAAAGTCTATGGGCTTTGTTCAGTCCCAAACAATTTCTTTCCTTTACTATGAATTTTCATCATTATGTTTCAGCTGTTTCATGTTGCACACCCCAAAATTCTGACCTAGTTTATGTTTCCCACAGAGGACAGCAGCACCTGCAACTTTGAAATCCCCTCCTCACGTGCTGTGGATCACAGCATACCATGTTTCTAGTCCCACAAACTTTTCCACTCTCCTTGCCCTCTTTGCCTCTTCTCTGCATAAGCAGAATTAAGTGGGACCTGTGTATTGGAACAACTCAATGTCAAAATACAATCCAAGAAGTCAAGTGTAAGGTTCAGGCACTTAGAGGTTTGTGTCCAGAGCAGGTGTCTAAGCTCCCATTAGAGTCAGCGGGAAATTCCCTGTTGGATGATCATTTAGAATAAGAACAAATATTACTTAACATATTTTTAATAATTTAGTATGTATTGTATTTGTTTGTATATGTTTATATTTACTGTCTAATGGTGTTGAACATAAACACAGAGAACATCAATTAAAAAAAAAAAAGTCTTGGGAAGCTAAGAAAAAAAGCAACTAGAAGGGACAGAAAACATACATGTAAAAGGATGTCTTGCATCCATGACAAAGAAAAATCTCACAAAATATTCTCCATGCCTTCTATCACTACGACAACAAACACAGAGACACACAAAATTTGAAACGTGACTAGTGAAGGTAGAATTTGGGACTCTGGTACAAGGTATAGCATGATGGACTTAGAGCTTTGTCCTTCCACATGATTTTTATTGCTTGTGGCCATGTCCCCAATACACAGATTAGGACTAATCTTATTTAGCTGGTAAGGTCCAGACCTTGCAGCCTGAAGCTGTGGAGTTTTGTAGGACCTAAGCATCTTCAGAGTCCCAGGTCTCTAGGCAGGGAATCTTCTTCCTTCCATTTAGATGTATTCCACACACCAAGGTACAGGAAGACCTCCTAGTTCTCCCAACATGTTAAAAGACTGCTAATGAGAGGCCTGGCCTGACTGTTGTTACCCTGAAAGGAAGGGAAGTAGGAGAAGAAAAAGAATCCTACGCTTCACATCTCAGACATGATTTCCAGGCACTGGAAGTGGTGAAAGAGTCTGATTCTGTGCCAATCGCCCAGGTAAAAGACAGGGCAGCCTTTCCATGGCCATTTCCAACATGAATTTGCTCGAAATCTCGCATATTTGCTAAATCACAACGTAGGGAGATGCTTGCCCTGCAGATTTCCCCATACCTGCAGGAAACCACTTTCTGTCTTGTGACAGGCATTTGAGATTGCATTGTTGTTCCAGACCCTTTCTGGAAGTTCTGCTAGGGCACACTTCAACTGCATGAACTCTGCCTGCTTTGTGCTGCTAGTGCTTTCCTCAGTGTTGGTTCGATTAGAATGGAAGAGCCTGGAAAACCCTTTCTAAATTTTGCAAGAGTTTAGAGTTTCTTAACCTGCCTTTTTAAAGCCATATAAATGAAGAGGCTTTTACCACATTAGCTACAGTTTCCCCTAGTTCCTGCTCCTGTTGCTAGAGGTTTCCTAATACCTTGCAATGGGAAGTTCCCAGCAAAGGATTCCCCTTTATCAGTTGATTCCCTAGAGATAACCTGCATCCTGGTTTATTCATTCCCCTTACAAAACTGAAGTGTATGTTCACTTCTGTTCCCGTGACTAGTTCAGGGAACCATGGCAATAAGTGGTAGAAGGTTTACCATGAATGACTCAAGGATCTTGTATGTCTTCACACAAGTGGTGACAATGCTTAAAGGAATCTCCCATTTGACCATCTGTTTTTCAAATCCCAAGCCTGTACACTGTCCTTTGATCAAAGTGAGTTCAGAAAGGGCATCAAAGAGCAGTTGCTGTGCACATTTCTTTTTCCTTGTAGCTAATTAGCTCTCTTCCTATTCACTGCATATATTTGAGTGTCTCATCCTTTTGGTTCCTGCCCAAGCCAGTTCTTTTCCCGTTTGTTATGGCATCTGCCCTATGTTTTGTCAAGAACCCTGGTGGACACAAAATGATCACCCAGCCCTAATAAACTGCATCTTCTGCAGCACCCTTTGGATAAAATCTAACTAGCCTAAAAGGACTACTATGGCCTCTGCTGGTATTTCTAGCACATTCAGGTTGATTTTTCAGCCTGAGAATAACCCTGAAATCAAGAGTCTTTCTATTATTTATGGAGAGTCCGATGTTATTTTTAGTGAGTTCTTAGGATTTGTATCAAGGTAAATATTTCATACTGGAGGAAGAGAAATATCTGGAGATACTT
Source organism: Formicarius rufipectus (assembly GCA_013399695.1). NCBI lineage: Eukaryota > Metazoa > Chordata > Aves > Passeriformes > Formicariidae > Formicarius > Formicarius rufipectus. Next base: position 498,313 of record VXAU01001810.1, read on the forward strand.
TACACCATCAGAAAGCAGAGTATGACTGCATAGTGTCCCCTGAGTCTATGAGTCATGTTTGTTAATGTTCACAGTGTAGTAAGAAGACAGGATAGATTTTATGGTAACATATTTTACTCACTTCTTATAAAAACATGGAATTGTGCAGCCTACTAATGGGATGCTTGAAAGTCTAGGCTCTTCCTTTTCCAAATTTATCACATTTCCATTCTATTTTCCACTAGTAAATCTTTCAGCCCAGTGCTTTATTACACAAATCTCTATTGTTCTGAATTTTGGGGTTTTTTTTTGATTGCTTTCATTTTAATCAAAATTATTTTACATCATTCAATAATTACTGCTATAATTATAAAAAAGAGACAAGTGAGTCTATGTAAAAAAATAAAATAAAATAAAATAAATGAATTTCCTCTGTCCTGTGGACAGTCATCACTATTTTCATCATAGTTTCAAAAATCTACCTAACTTACCCTGGAGAACTTCGGCAAATAACAGCTTTGAGTCTTAATTTGCTTTGCAGTTTTTTCTTAGTACATTACCATGATTTTACAGACAGTTTCTGATTCTGTACAAGAAGTGGCTTAGACCAGTTGCTCAGTAAAATAGGTCTCAGATTTTTTATTGACACAATTAATATAATTTCTCCCTGGAATCCAACCTGTTGTTATTTTATAGCCCCTCCAGACTTCATAACTGGCAAAAACAGGTACATCTCATACTAAGGTAACTTCTTGCCACAGTGTCACGGTTAGTCGTGCTCTCGCTTGAATTACATGCACATAAAATCGCACCAGACCACGCAGGACACACAATAATGGTTCTCTGCTTACACACTTTTATACACCTTCGTGAAATTTAATGTCAACATGCATTCTACATTGTCCCTCTGGACAAATTTTGCAAAGGACACAGGCCACAGGATCAGAAGAAGTTAATTCCTGAAACTTCTGAAACTGAAGAGGCCCTTCCTTCACTGAAAATACTGTTGTCTGCCTTCTTAATCTGACTCATAAAACACTGGTGTGCCAGTGAGTCTCAAACACTTTGCAGGGTTTATCTCTTCATAGTCTTCAACATCTGTGCAACAACTGAGCATGTCCAGCACCTCAGCATTTGTTAGATCCTTCTGGGCTTTCTCATTCCAGCTTTCGTTTGAGCTGAAAAGTAAAAAATGTTAAAAAAAAAAAGTAAAACAAAAAACAAACAAACAAACAAAAAACACACCAAACAAACAAAAAACACACCAAACAAAATAAACCAAAGTTACCAAAACTACCCCCATATTTATTTGTGGCACTTTCATGCCGACAGGGCAGTGTGTGTGGAGGAGGTGCTTCATGGTACAATCTTTGCCAAAGCCTTAACACTTTCACTGGTTACAATTCCTAGGAATCCCACCCTAGTACTCATATTTAAGACAGATATCTTAAGATAATTCAGTCTCATGCCAACCCACTTTTACCTTCAGCTGCTGTAATGTGAAAGCACACATTTGTTCCAATGACTTACTTCCTTTCTTTATTAATTTCTTTAGAACTCCTAAGTGCCATCTGTTCTTGACAGTTGCTTGAAACTTAACCGCTTCCCTGCTGAAATTCACTCCAGCTACTTGGCATTAGTCAGAAAAAAGTATTTTCCGTGGAATATGGCATTCTTTAAAAAGCCAATGTTGCATTTATGAATATATTTTACTTCCTGTAGAAGAAATAACATTTCTGAGGAAACAAAGTCTATTCATAATAAGATACATTTCTTCCATAAATTTTGATACTTCTAGCCAATGCAAGTATATATTCTTTTGAACAAAGATTTCTGCAGCAATCCTGCCTGGTCAATAAAATGTTCAGACCTTTGGTCTGACTTCTCACTGCTTAACTCCAGCCAGTGCCTAATGTTCTGGTTTGACACAGAACACAGCAGGGATCACAAAAGTCAAAACCCTTATGTTTCTAGTAGCCAATAAAGCAGGTCAGGAACTGTCCTTTGGCTCAGGAACCAGCTGCCATAACATGGCCTTGCATCTGCACAGCTAAACTCTTATCTCCTGAAACAGGTCAGCTGCATGCAGACAGTCTGCTGGGATCAGCCCCTGGCCCACACCAACCCATGAGCTGTACCTGGAGCTGTCCCAGGGACTGCTAGTTTGCTGGAGAGAAACACGCTGGGACACCACTGCCCCAGAGATAGTCCAAAAGATGATTGGTGCTGTGGTTTAATCCTGAACCCTAGCTCCATTTGCTTTCCTGCCACAGGTGTAGCTATGCCTGCAGCACAAAAAAGAACAAATCTAAACTGCATGTTTGCTTGCAACCTCCCTTGTGCTTCAGAGACTTCTTTCAAAGCTATGTTTGATGATAGTTCCAAATTAAGGCATCCTCTCTGCTCTTTCATGTCATCATTAATTGGCCCTTTTCCCTGGACAACCAACCAGTTATTTTCAAACAACATTGAAATGTGCTTGTGTGATACAAAAAAAAAAAAAAAAAGGAAACAAACAAACAAACAAACCAAAACAAAAAAAAAAAGAAAAAAGTTACCTATCTGAATCTTCACTTTGTTTCTGCAGGGTACCTGTTTTGCAGTGAAGTTTGCAGGCTCACTCTTTCCCATGACATACAGGAGCACACATCTCATGGAGAACAGAGCATGGCTGCTGCTAAGGCAACTTAATTACTTACCTACCTCAGGTTCACTTTGACCTACATTTTGGGTTAAGCTGCCATAAGAAGCTGCTAGATACTGCAACTTGTTCCTCTAAGGCATTTCCTGACACTACCCTGGGTCACTGGGCTTTAAGAGCATTTCAGGTTATTAAGAAGACAAGTGTACACGGCATATCGCTGTCATCTGACGTATTTCTAAAAATCAAAAGCCTCTCACTCAAGAAAGAGAAAGTGCAAGAAATAAGTGGTAGCCCCTCTTTGTCATCGGCCCTGGGATACTCTTCCTAAAACATTTTGTTTCTGAAACCTGGAGTCCAGATGCTATAAATGCAAATCACCACTGTTGCAAGCAGGGGTGTAGAGAGTAGTGTGAAACACTGCTGTCCACGTGAGAGGAGAAGGGATTGGGAAAACCTGTGTGGTCAGTTGGGCACACACCCTGGATGCTTCCCATGAAGTACATGTCTTCTCTGCAGCACCTGTTTTCCACGTGTTTATACACGCAACACACAAAAGCACATGCTGTGTGCTGTTTTGCTTACAGGCAAAGTTTCTACTGTTTGGGGATACCTGAATAAGAAAGCAAACACCTGTTGGTTTGTTAGCTGCCTTTTTTTCGTTTGTTTGTTTTTATAATGGAAAAACTAACTCGCTTCCAGCAGTGCAATTGCCTGACCAAGATGTAAACACAAAAAAAACCCACTGTCACCTTCATACACACATTTCAATAAAAGCAAAAAACCACGCTGGAAGCCAAGCACTGAAACACCAGGAAATGTCAGAACTGAGGCTGCAAAACTTCGCGTGGCACAGGGTGTACCTTTCCGCTATTACAGAATCACGGAATTGTTCGGGTTAAAAAAGACCTTCAAGATCATCGAGTCCAACCCCTAACCCAGCATTGCCACTAAAACCTGTCTCTAAATCCAGCAGTGCCCCAAAAGACGATGAGATACTCCTACAGGCAGCAACTGCTACTACGGAAATAACCACTTTCCCCTGAAAAGGCACACGAACCCCCTAACCCCAACAATCCCTACCTGGTGAGCACCTGCGCTTTGTGAGCCGCTGCGAGGAAGCGCCGGTGCCTCCCCGGCTGTTCCAGGTGCTCGAGGGAAGCGAGGACGAGCGCTCCGCTCCCTCGCCCCGCCACACAAAGAGCCTCTGGCCGCCTCCCCCGGGCGCACACACGGGGCGGGGGATGTCGGTGCTGGGGAGGGGATCGGAGCCCTGACAAAAGGCGGCCCCTCGCCCGCAGGCGGGGCCCCGTGACAACTCCCCTGCGCTGCATCCCATCCCGCTCCTTCCCACCCCGCCGGGCTCGGGGGAGGCGCTGCCCCACTCGCCCGGGCGAGCTGCTGAGCGCCGGCGGCTGCGGCTACCTGGTCCTTCGGGCAGGGCGCCGAGGTGAGTGGAGGTGGGCACCCCCCCGACCCCGCGGGGAGCCCCGCAGCGCCCCCGGCCCCGCTCGACCCCGGGCGTGACCCCGACGCCGCGGGCAGGCGCGGGGTGGGAAGGAGAGGGACGCGCCGCCGGGTCGGGTCACGGGCGGGCGTGTCGGGGCGGCGGCACCGCCGCTCACCGGGACTCCTCGGCGGGGGCTTGTCGGGCGGTGTTTCTCTTCATATCTGTTTTGCCTCCACCTCAGTTTGGGTGGCGGTAGATCCGGGCCCAGTGGAGGAAGCCGAACAAAGGCAAGCGCGATAACCTGCCTGAAAACGAGGGAATAAATGACAAACGGGGCGGTCGCCGCGGGATGCTCTTTGCTCCCGGGGCTGTGTGCGTGGCCGGGGCTGCCCCGCCGAGCCTGCCCTGCGCTGTGGTGCTGCGAGCAGGGCTTGTGCAGTGGGGGTTGTGGGAGCAACCTCAGGAGCATCCCCAAATTAGAGAAACAAAGCTGGTATGGAGAAGATGTTTCACATGCCGGGTGTTACCTGCAATGGTTAATCTCACGGACTGTACAATAGGGTGTTTCTGCCGCTTGTAGTGTTTATTTACCTTTTGCATTTCACTGGGGCTACTGGGACTGGACTATTAAAATAAATTTGGCAGCTGTGTTGTCTGTTAGATTTGTTGATGTTTTGGAGTGGTGAGTTTGGCTTTTGTGTTTTGGGGGTTTTTTTATGTTGTTTTGGGCTATTTAACTTCTGTTTCTTTATGTATCTACAAAAGAAATGTGTTTATAATGTAAAAACCAGAAAGAAAGGGTTGTTAAAGATATTTTTAGCTGAAAACCTTGGGGAAAGGAATTTAAAACTTCAATAGGCTTGGCAATGCCTAGTCCCTATTTGTTCTTGCAAACCCTTTATTTCATTTTTAAAGCCAGTTTGATTTAGTGATTTCAGAATGACTAGGAATGTGAACAGTAAAAGCTTAAAAAGCAAATAAAAAAGATCACCTGTAGGCTGCCTTTTTATGATAGTGCTCAAGTGCTTTTGGAGTTTATTAGTAAACATACAGCTTTTCTGGCATGGGGAGTGGAACAGTCAAGTTAATGTTCAGTAGCAGGGTCTCTGTTTAGGAAATGCACTTACCCTGTGCAAGTTGGGTTAGCATGTAGAAAAATAAAGAATACTATTCAAACATCTTGTCATTTTAGGGGGAGGGGGAGGGGCAAGAAATTGATGTGGACCTTAATTTAAGAAGGTGCTAAAGCACTTGCCTAATAAAGGCACACTGGTAGGTATAGAATAAAACATTGGTTTTGTATTTGATGTTGCATATAATTTCTTCTGTTTTGGACCTGGCTGCTGCCACACAACATTCTTATCCCTTTAGCAGGGATATCTGGGTCACATCCACATGATTTTTTTTATTTTTTTTTCTGTTGAACTCTGTGATTTTTGTGTTTCAGGTGGCTTCCAGAAGTTATAGGCTTCACTGATTTGGGACAGGACTATAGAAAAGTAATTACAGAAGTTGCACGGAAAGGCCTTTTTTTGAATGACCCATAGGTCTGCAAAATCAGCATTGAAAGCAACCATCTGTGTGCACTGTTGAGACTTTGCAGGAGCTTCAAAATAGCTACCAGGTGTAATTGTCTTAAAACTTGAAATTTTGAATGCAGTACTCCTTTCAAGCTAAAAGTTGTTGTCAGTTGCTATTCCTAACAAAATTACCCTTTGGGGTAAATCTATAACAACTTCATTAGGAAGTATTCATTGTGGTTGCTTAACGGGAAATTAAATCTCAGATAGATGGGAAAAGAACTTGTCTCTTCTTTCCGGAAGCATGTCCTTTACCTTGCACTTCAGTTCAACAAATTCTGCAGGCACAGGACATTGGCAGTGCTCTCCATCTCTGTAGACAGGCAGTTAGGGAAGGTTTCTTGAACTTTAGGAAACCTCAGCCCTGTCTTTTTTCCCCCACTTGTGTGTGATGGTAAAAGTCTGAATGCTGAAGCTACTGTTCTTGAGGGGGTTTTATGGGTTATTGCAAAATGCTTTTGATCTGCCTCAAACTGGGGTTGGGAGGGAGGAGGAAGGCAAGGGACATGTGGAGTAGATGTTCCGTGAGCCCTTTGAAACTGGACACCTATTATATGTTTGTCAGGAAGTTGGTGGGATGAAGTGACCCAAGTGATCTCTCGGAGACCTGTGTCCTCTAAGCTGAGCAAAGCACGTACTCCTGTTTTACGGTCACTGAACAAAGGCGCTGTCCTTGGAGTTTTCTGCAGAGAAAGGTCTTAGACATTCCAAGTTTTGATTTCAAGAGACACTGATAATATTATGTTTGTTCCCATAATAAATAAATTAAAGAGAATATGCCATGTACTGACCAACCTGTAGAACGTAGCATATATTTTTCTTTTTTCAACTGAATTAGTGTAGGAGTTGGGATTTGCATGCTTGGCCAGGGGCACCTCTGAATTAAACAATGGTATTGTGTAGTGTCTTCATGCTGATGGGCAGCATCTTGTGTTTGTCACGGCTTTGTGCATGCAATAATAACACATTGGTGAGATGGGAGTTTGAGTTTATTATGAGAACAGCTTGAACTAGGGGAGATTTATCAGCCCCTTGAAATAAGGGGTCACATATAAAACCACCTCACTCTCCACAGAGTGCTGTGTCACACTGTCACCTTCTATTGTGTTTCAGGCTTAATCTAAAAATGAAACCTAGCTTGTCATTCTCTGGGGTCTTGGGAAAAATCCCTGAAATGTGTGAAAACTGAGTGGAAACAGGTACAGACTGTGAACAGTTCTAGAGAGGTGTAAGCTGCTCTCCATGCTGCTCTAGAGGACACTATGCTCAGACCAGTACGATTATTTGTCTTCTCATGGATGGATAGAGACATGAGTGGGAAAGAAAACTTCAGTGTGTGTGGGTAGTATGAGGGGGCAGGAGGGGAAATTTGGATACCTAATTCCAAAAGCTCAGTTTTCAGGAGTGTAGGTGGTTTGGTGGGAGTTCTAGAGACTAAGAAAATTATGCTTTTGCTAATAATGATCTCTAGGCAACTAGAAGTCTATAATATGGTGCATTTTCTCACATTTACATCAACACTCCTCAAACTCTGAGTTTCTTTGGTAATATTCACTGAAAATGTGGAAGATCTTGCACTCATCATTAGACAGATTTGTACAGAATGGACAGCAAGCCACTATTCAAATCCAATGCCATGTTGAAGACCTCTGTTTTTTTCCTGTGGTGGATCCAAAGGGGAAATAATGCATCCATGAAGTTCAGGTTTCTGAAGGACTTAAGATGCAGCTCAGGTGAAGATGGTTGTAGCTGATGAGGGAGGAAGACTAACTTCTGGCTTTGTCCATACCTCATTTATTCCTGCAAGAAACTGTTCCTTTGCCTTCAGACTCTGCTCTAACAGTCTGTGGGCAGCTTGGTGTGTTCTGTACCTGTGGCTCTGAAAAGGGAGGGAGAATTTGGTGAGTACTTTGAAGTTATTCCTGCACCTTTGTGCAGAGTGGTTGTAGGCAGGTAGTCAGGAAGGTTACTTAAGTAAGTCTTAGGAACTCAGCTACTCTCTGTGATCTATGTTTACCTTTTTATTCTTTTTGTTAGAGGGCTTAAAATAAAAGGCCCAATTCTGAGTAAAGTAACAAAAGATAAACTTTTCCTCTCTGCCTGTCCCAAAAGGAGGAAGGAAGACAGCTGAGGAACTTCATTTAAACTTGTAAGTGTTCCTCAAAAAAGTGGCTACTGCTAAGATGAAAAGTTGAATAAATAAGAAAGTACTTCTGTTATGAAACACATTAGATTTTTTTTTTTTTACATCTGAAGAAGCCTCAGTTTAGCTCTTGCTAAGTAGTCTTGCAATTTCTTTGAAATTAATATTTTCTACATAAGTTAGTTGATGATTTCTAATGCTTTGTGAAAGGCTTTTAAATAAAAAATGAGACTGTTTATCTTGAAGGATTGCTTAGTACTCAAGTTTAAATCTTGATCACAGTAAAGCTCCAAATGAGAACATACATATTTAGTCTGTAAATCAATTTTGGCTTAGAACATTCAAAGGTATTCTACATGCTCTAGAGAAAGAGAGAGGAGAATGGGGCTTTGTTGCTGCTGATTTTTACTCTTCATCTTTCTGAACAAAATGTGAAAGGATTGGGGGAGGGGGAAGAGTAGAAATAAAATATCTCCATAGGCAGAACTTGAGTAGTTTAATGGGCTCTACTAAAATCCTAAAATGCTTTCTTGTTTTCATTATGTGACACGTTTTGTGGCACTCTGACAATAATGTATACAAAAGTGTGACTTTTCATGATACAAACTCCAGTTCATCCTCAGTTGCTTTGGACTCTCTCTGGAGTCATTGTGAGGGGCTGATGAACCCTAGAGGATGCACATTTCTTTTACACCAGTGAATGCTGCAGTCACGTGGATCAAGTAGGTTCTTAACTCGGACCTCTCAGTTTCATGTCTGATTTTGGATGGGAGGAATGTAGGCTATAATGTATGTTTTAAGTATTTTGCACTTTCCCCTTGTATTGGGCAATGGGAAGAAGGACTGGCCAGTATTGCAAAGTGTAAAAATTGGAAAGAATGCTGCAAAACAGACACATGCACTTAAAGTAAGACTCTCAACAGAACAATATTGACAGGATTAAATACCATTCAGTGTATTTTAATCCATTCTAAAAAAATAAATGTTAATTAGTACTTTAAAGTCCAATTCTCAGATGTTCAGTCCATTTCTCTGGCAGGTACCTATGGGATATATGGATGAGCTCTTACTTCAGCAGCTGGACTCCACTATCGCTATTGATGTGGATGTACTGAGCTTTGTGAACTACTAAATTGAAGCCTGCCTGGTCAGGCTGGATATTAAGGAGTTTAAGAGCACTGGAGTAAAGTGTCATTGTGTCTATGGAAAATAAGGGCAAGAAATCTCAGTAGGTGCTAAATGAAGACCAGTTTTCCCCACACAAATACATTTTATTTCCCATTGACTTAAATGGATCAGTGATGAAAGCGTGGTAAAATACTGCAGTGACTAATGCTGAGTGAAATAATTCACAGGACAATCTGAAAATACCGGGCAAATGTTCTTAGAAGTGAGATACAGCTGAATGTTTATGTTACACCTGACTAGAAATAATGCCCTACCTAAATAAGCAGGGAAATAGCTGAAGAAATTGCATCATATGTCAGCAACAGAGATCCAGTAATAGCGAATGGATTCAGGGTGATGGGAACCCTCAGAGTTGGGTTTAACTGCTGTGGTGAAGTGGCTGCAGAATATGGATTTAAGTTTCTGAGATAAATGTGTGCTTTACGTAATCTGGTTATATTTGAAGATAATGATTAACTACTGCCTTTGCAATGTTATTCTTGAATTAAAGGGGAATTTTAGGTGGGGAGCTGAAGTAAATTCTGTGAAGTGTGTGTGCAAAGTGATTGAAATACAAGGACTCTTGCTTTCAAAAAGCTTCTCTTTTGTCTGAATTTCACAAGCAATTGTTCAGGAAGTGCATCTTACTTAAGAAATAATGTAGAGTTAAGAATTAAGGGTATTAAGAATATTATAACATTTTTTTATATTACATATGAGTGCCTTATTCATCCTATATGTAATTACAGTTTTAAAGGTAAGATGTCATCCACTTAACATGCTGCCAGACGTTGCAGACAAAGCACACAGCGTACCTAAGTGATACCCGAATAGCTGTCAACTGTTTGTAGTAAATGGGAGGATGCTGACCCCTCCCCAGTGTACCCTCTGGAAGTGACTGGCACCACAGAAACGCAACAGAGCTTTTACTCAAGGACTTGAATTCACAGTGACCTGTTGTACCTGCTGTGTTCTTGGAGGCTTTCCCTCCTCCCTGGCCTGCAATGTGTCTGTGCTTGGTTTTGTACAGCGGTTCCTGCCAAGTCCCACACGTCTGTGTACTTTGCACCAGAACTGGGCACTGGTAACAGGCTCTGCCACCCGTCCCTGCCCCGATGAGCAATGAACCTGGTCCCTTGAGGGAGTCCAGTCAGGAGTGAATGGATTCAGAGCCAGGACTCAAGGCAGGGATGTGATATAGGTCTGTCCAGGTGACAGGGTTGTAGACAGGCATGCCGGTGGTGTAGCTGAAGAACAGACTAAAGGGATGAGCTTCAGTACAGCTCTTGGGCCTGTGGGCAGAGGTCCTGACTGCAGTGAAGTTGCAAGTGCCTTTATGTCCTGACAAATGGATCCAAATTCCGACCTTGCTTTTCCTTGAGTATTTCACCAACTTTGTTGTCTGCAGTCTGGTTTAAAACAAATGGGAAAACCCACATTGTCAAGCAGTATTGGTTTTTAGCATGCAAAACTGAGGTTCGGGAGCAATTGTTTAGACCTATAAGTTTCAAAGAGAGTATTTATTCTTGGGCTTTTTTCTTGGTGCATCAGCCTGGGTTTTATGCTGGTTGAGTGCACTAATTTATCTTCGAGTGTTTTGGAATAATAAGGAAAGCTACTTGTGTCTGCAGTATCCTTGCAGTGATCCAGGTGGAGATATACCCGTCAGGGATGCTTTGCCTATTTGGAACTTTTTACATTAGTTCTTAAAAGAAAAGGAGTAAGTTTTGATTGTTTGTGGATTCTGCCCCACCTCCTTTTTTATGTTTTCCTTTTTATAGGCAATCTTGGTCAAATAATTTTGTGAATGTCTGTGCAAGTTGCCTCTCTTCATTTAAGTGTGAAAAACATACATAGGGATTATGTCTCAGCCCTCTCTTTTTTTTTTTTCCCCAATTTGTTTGCTGCCCGAGTCTCTGGTGTGTTGGCTTAAAAACTTAGTTCACATTACTGTCCTTAAAATCAAGATGATGATCAGAAGATGAGTTAAGGATTAAGGTCATAAATTAAATGCGTGTCTTTGACTTCATGCTTGGATATAATTATTTCTGCTCATCTTCTTGAGATTCCGTTCCTTAAGGAAAGGCAATAAATTAAAAATTTATTCCTAGAGTAATTTGCTGACTCCTGAAGCATAGATCCAGCTGCTTTTCAGTTCACCTTACATAGGAGCAAGGGGGGAAACTGCTGGAAGTTTCTGGGATTCTTGTCTCTTTCAGGAGACTTGCCCATCTCTGCCCCAGTTGTTGGGGTAAAAGGAAGTTCTGGGCTGGAGAACTTTAAACTTTGCTAAATGGCTTTAAGAAGTAAAATTTATTTAATGTCTCAGCTGTAAGGGTAGTTGAAGGAATTCCCCCTGCACCGACAGAAATAAAAAAAATAAAGTTGAAGTGCTACGAAATGCGTTCTTCATTAGAACCCCAGTGCTGCTTAGGTGCCTGCATGTGCCTGTCATTGCACATGGCATGCCAGGCAGTTCCAGAGGAGATGCAGCTTAAAACCATGAACTATTTGCTGCATACATTATTTACAAGCACTATGTGCATTAGCACAGCTGTAAGTGTTTGCCACTATCTGTGTGCCAAGGAGGATGTGTGCACTGAACCCGTTGGGTCCAGCAGCTACAGGAGTTGAGAGATTTGTTTTCAGCTGCATTACCCATCCTCTGACAAATGTTGCAAAACCTGGAAGTCTGGAAATAGGCAAAGGGAGAACTGAGGTGGCTGGCAGTATGTTAGCTAAAGAAGATGCACGTCGCTGTAATAATTGAAGAGTGTTTTATCTGGAAATCTTCTCTTCTGTTGAAGTAAGTGCCAGAGAGAGTACTTTACTCTGTGTGCGTGATTCCTGGAGATCTAAGACTAAATAATATGGGTGTCCTTTTCTTTTTTTTTTTTTAATACAGATAACCCTTTTATATTATGAAGACTTTTTAAATGGAATTTATTTTGTTCAGGTCTCTAAAACTGACACTTTTAAATGTAATTTAGAGAGAATCCTGACTTCTGTCTTTGTTAATAGCCATGCTCTGGAGTGATGCTTTTACTCAATCAGCAGCAGGAAACAGACACACTAGAAACACTTGGATTTAAATGTTTTTAGGACAAACAGAGATTGTGCATCTCTTAAAAGCGTGAAACTTGCCCGAGGAGATGCACATCTCCCCTGCTTGGGCCTGATGCTTTCCAGATAGACTTGGAAAATGGCAGGTCCCGTGTGCTTGGAGGCTTGGGCTGTTGTTTTTATTACCTACATGTCTTTTGGAGGAGAGTGGGAGCCAACCCAACTCTAGATGTGGTGTAATTTCCTAAAGAAATGACGCTTTGCTAGTACAGTGGAAGCAAGGATAGGTATCCTGGGAAGAGTATAGGGATGTAGTCTAGTTGTGTAGGATGGGCTGAGGAAGACCAAGGTAAGGCTGGAACTGAACTTGGCAAGGGATGCAAAGAATAACAAGAAGGCTTCATACAGGTAGGTCAGCCAAAAAAAGGAAGGGCCAAGAAAGTGTACCCCCACTTACAAGCAAGGCTGGCAAACTGGTAACAACAGATAAGGGAAAGGCCAAGGTACCCAGTCCTTCCTGGCAACCTCTCTTCTCACACATCTCAAGTAGATGGACTGCAAGATGATGACCAGGGTAGCAATGTCCATTCCATAGCAGGAGCAGATCAGGTTTGTGACCAACTGAGGAACCTGAATGTATGGGACCTGAGGAGATGCATCCCAGAGTCCTCAGGGAATCAACTGATGTTGTTTACAAGCCACTTTCCGTGTTATTTGAAGTCATGACAAGAAGTCCCAGGTGACAGAGAAAGAAGTAACATTGTGCCTATCTTGAAAAGGGTAGAAAGGAGGACTCTGGGAACTACCAACCTGTCAGCCCCACCTCTATGCCTGGATAGATGATGGAACAGATCCTCCTAGAAAGCTATACTAAGCCATATGGAGGACAGGGAGGTGATTTGGGACACCCAGCACAGCTTCACCAAGGGCAAGTCCAGCCTGACCAACCTAGTGACCTTCTATGATGGAGTGAATACATCAGTGGACAAGAGAAAGGTTACTGATGTGATTTATCTGGACTTCTCTAAAGCTTTTAACATGGTTCCCCAAAACATCCTTTTCTCTAGATTGGAGAGAGATGGATTTGGTGGGTGGACTGTTGAGTAGATGAGGAATTGGGAGGGTACAGGTCAATGGCTCAGAGTCCTGAGTGTGGTGTCCCGCAGGGGTCTGTATTGACCAGTGTTATATAATATCTTCATTAATGACAGAGGCAAAGGGATCAAGTGCACTCTCAGCAGATTTGCAGATGCCACCTAGCTCAGTGGTGTGGTTGACACACCTGAAGGATGTGATTCCACCCAGTGAGACCTGGACAAGCTTGAGAAATGGGCCCATGGGAATATCATGTGGTTTAAAAAGACCAAGTGCAAGGTGCTGCACCTGGGTAAGAGCCAACCTCAGTATCAATACAGGTTGGGGGATGAACTGATCCAGAACAGTCTGGCTGAGAAGGACCTGGAGTTGCTGGTGAATGAAAAGCTGGACATGAGCCAGCAATGTACCCTTGCAGTTCATAAAGCCAAATGTATCTTGGGTTGCATCAAAAGTAGTGCAGCCAGCAGGTCAAAGGAGATGGTTCTGCCCCTCTGCTCCACTCTGGTGAGACTCCACCTGGAGTGCTGCATCCAGCACTGAGGCCCCCAACATGAGGAGGATGTAGACATGTTGGAGGGAGTCCATAGGTGGGCCATGAAGATGGTCAGAGGGCTGGAGCACTTTTCCTGTCAAGACAGGCTGAAACAGTTGGAGTTGTTCAGCCTGGAGAAAGAAGGCTACAGGGTAAGACCTTACAACACCTCCCAGCACCTGAAGGGAGCCTACAGGAAATCTGGAGAGGGACTTGCTACAGGGACATGGATTGATAGGAAGAAGTAATATTTCTAAGCTGAAGGAGGCTTGATTTTTAGATTAGATATAAGAAAGTTGGTTTTGGTTTTTTGTTGTTTTTTGTTTTTTTTTTTTTTTACAAAGGTGTGGAGAGACACAAACAGGTTGCCCAGAGAGGTGGTGGATGCCCCATCCCTGGAAACAGGTTGGATGGGGCTCTGAGAAACCTGATGTGAGTTGAAGGTGCCCCTACTCATTGCAGGAGCATTGGACTAGATGACTTCTAAAAGGTCCCTTCTAGTCCCAATGATTCTACATTGCAAAGCTCCCAAATACCTTTTAGCAGCTACTAAGTATTTGGAAAGATCAAACTGTTTCCTCATGTGGAAGAACTCTTTTGCAGTTAATGATGATTTAGTTGTAATTTCAAGAAGGTGATTTTGTTTATGTAAAAACCCACAAAAACAGACAAAAAAACCAACCAACAAAAAACCCCAAACAAAAACCCCTGTAGTTCTCTGGCATAAACTGAGAAGCCTGCGGGTGTTTAAGAACATGGTCTCTCTCTTACTTGCAAACAGATATAATAATCCTTCTAATTAGCTCTTTCTAGGCTAAGAAAATTGTTGCCCCTTCCTTGTGGTCAGGAAGAGAGCAACCCCAGAGGACCTGGTTGCCGTGTCAGAAACCAGATCTTCTCTTCCTGCCATGTTTCAAGCGTCAAGGTTTCATTCAGTTGATCTGTTTATGAAAGCTTTGAACTGTAATTTCACCTACCTATATAATGGGTCCCATGGTCTCTTGTTCTTTATTTATTACTTTATTCTTGTATTATTTCACTTTTTGATAATCGGTGTTCTGGGGTGTTCTTCGCCCAGTTGAAATTGAATTTTGGAAGGTGCTTTTAAGATAAATATTGACTTGTTTTGCTGAAAGTACAGAGTGATAATGATAATTTTTGCCTTTATGAAGTTGCTGTTGATATCATATGTGATTTGATATTTGTACATTGTTTGGGGTTTTTTTTATTATTATTGTTATTAGCTTCCTGACCTATGATATAAGCATTTTAAGAAACTGCAGAGGACTCTTGAACTTTTTATTTTGAGCACTGTACCTTGGATGGTTCTTGTGTAAACTGCATATTTTTTCTTCAAATAAAACCAAATCTATACGTAACTGTCAGTCTTAACATTATTTGGGCCTTTGCTTTCAAGTAGCTAGTTTTTTATTTTCCTTATACTTTGCAGAAAACTATTTTCTGTTTGTTTTTAAATTTTAGAAATCAGCTTACGGAATTTTCATGTCTGACTACTGGTATCGAACCCTGATCCTGTGCAAAGAAACTGGAAGCTGCAATTGTTTTGCAACAGCCAGCCAGCCTAATGAAGAGAAAGAAGAAGATACAAACCATCAGGTTGTGGTGTCAGATATCATGCAGCTTGTGCAAGATAAGCAGGAGGTGCCAGAAAACACGGCAGGTGAGAAAAATATAGTATATTTTGGAATTGTTCATCTGGCTGCCAAACTCTATTTAGAAGAGGACTGATGGCTTCAAGAATTTTAGCAATAGTGTCACTGGCAATGAGAGTAGTGCTGGGAGCCCAAGTAAAGGAATAGCTTGGAGGAGGCTGATGTCACCACAAAAACAAAGCTTTAGTAGCAGCCAGTGAAGTCGTGTACTCAGGAGGGCTGATGCTTGTTATAAGAAATTAAAATAATTCCATAAATTAATTGTTTAGCAAAAAATAGATATCCCAGAGAAACCTGACCTACCTTCCTACAGTTTTACAATCATTGTCTTGAGAAAATGCTGAGAAGAAAGTACAAAATACCTCTGCACTGTATCACGTTGCTTTTGTTGCTGTGGTCCATAAGCAGAGAACTAGTGAGCACAAGTTTATAGTTACTGGGATTAAGAATACATTTGTTTTACTGTACCATGTGATCTTATACTTACCCATGCACGAGGTTGTTGGATTCATATATGAACTATGTGACCTTTGCCTTGGTACTAGTGCAGATGAACTGTAATTTTATAATTTGATTAATAGTGGCATCTGATGGCATTTGGTATTTATAAATACCAAATAAACATATCTTCATTTAATTTTGTAAATTTGTTTTTATGAAGCCTCGTTAAGTAATTACAAAATACCTACACATATTAAAACAAACCTCTCTAAGGTTTCTCAAAGCTGGAAAGGTGATCCAAAATGGGAAAGGTGAAATTCACTAAAATGCAATTTTGCATTTAATATACAATTATAAGGCAGGATATGACTCCTTTGTCCTAAGAGAAAGAAAGCTCATTCTTTCAGCAGGAATAAGCTAATAGTGTTGGTCCTAATACAGAATGATTCATATTCTTCTCTGACTTAACAGGAAGTAGCAATTACAGTAATCATTTCACTTGTGTACTAGTGACATCTCACCAGAATATGATATTTCTTTTGAGGGCAACAAGGAGAAGTGCAAAAAAACCCATGCAATAATTCCAGGGCATGATGTCAAGGTTGGTCAGATACAATTTCTGTGGAAATAGAGTGTATCTAGACTGCAAGAGAAAACTGAAGGGAGATCACACGTATTTGGACTTTCTAGTGGAGATCATTGTAAGTTATGGAAGAAGGTGGATGTCTGCTTGTTTTAATTTTCTCATCCATATCTAATAGAGTAACAGTAAGAAAATGTGAACTTCACTTCTGCAGAGAAGATTTAGACCTAATTGGGGGAATTGTTAAACAGGCTCCTTAAAGAGCTTGCACAGTCTCTAGTCTGTTCTTAATGAAATCTCTAGTGAAATAAACCACTGCTGGAGGTGAGCTAGGTGTACTTGGTTCCATCTCAGTGCTTTAAACTAGGCTAAGGGGACTGTGCTTCTATGGCAGAAGAAGAAACAAGCAAGTCCTGAGAAGGAAGGCTTGGAGTATGAAGACAGAAGAAAGATAGTTCTATTTTGTGTCATCTAGAAGGTTTAAAATGGGAAATTGCTAGTCTTCCTCTCCAGAAATACAGGGGATAGTTGTGTTGGGTTCAGACAAAGGTATATGTGTAATCTCTCGAGGTACCAGCAAATCCGTGGTTGGCTGGTTGATGTGCAAGGGAAGCTTAGTAAGCTGCACAGATCAGAATGAAGGCAGACCAGGAACCAAGTCTAGACATATATTCTGTAGGCATGACATTGCTTATAATAGCCTGCACATACCTGGCTATGCTAATTTCACCTTTTAGCTGCTGTCCTATCACTATAGAGTATGTGAAAGGGATATGAAGTTTAGTGAAAGAAGTTCTGGACTAAGTTTCCTGGCCTGAGATGTAGCAGATTTTTTGTTGTAGATTACATCCATGCCTGGTTTGACAGCTGAATTGCAGGTCATTAACTGAAACTAAAAAGCACCTGATGATACTCCTTATGCCTGGGAGAAGTGGGATGTAGTTTGGAGTTAAAAAAAAAGTTTTTCTTTCGACTTAAAGACAACAGTGTGTAGGCTGGGAAAGGAGCTTTTAGAGAACTAGGCAGAGAGTACGTGAGAAACTTACTTACAGATAATTTTCTGCTACAGTTAATAAACTTTAAATGAGTGCTGCCATGGAAGATAAGCTCCAATAACGTTAATGTCTTCTCCTTTCTCTATTTTTGGCCTCTGAAAGCAAATGTGAGAGTTCTTAGTCTCTCATGAAGACTGATAATACTGTATGATGGAGAGCATCTTGCTGCTCTTCATTAAACCATATGTTGCTGTTGCTGAAGTTTTAATTCCCTCCCCCTCCCCAGGACCTCATCTGTTGTGCTATTGATACTTATATTAACAGCAGCAGTTTTACTGCAGTGTCTTCCTAGAAGTTATAATTAAGATCAGGTCTTCACTGTGTCTGCAAGTTTGCACACAAAGGGAACATATTGCATCTTGTAAGCTTTAAAAGTCTAACTTGAAAGCTATAGATGAAGCAGCATACAAAATTCATCTTGAGGCAGAGCACAGCTGAGATGGAAGCATGATAATGTAAGATCAACTTGTGTGTTCTCCTGCCTCCTTTCAAATTGTGTGTGTAATACATCCTTCCCTCTCCTCTTCAGCAGAGGCTGAAAAATGGAAAGATCCTGGGGATGTGATGAAGGCTTGAAAGACAATCCTGAGTCTTTAAAAAGAATTAAAGAGAAATATTATGGCATACTTCAAGTAACAACTTGATGAAAAGCTTTTTTTTTTTCCCCAGGATAACTTTTAAACTAGATACAGATAACTTAAATACTAGATATACAAGCATATACTGGATATATGTGTATACTGGATATATAGATCACATACACTAGATACAAAAATGAGCTATGGAGAGGTATTTTGGTAATGTCAGCAGTAAAATTCAGAGTGTGTGTATATATGTGTGCATATTTATATATCTGTAATTCAGTGCCATACTTGATGAAATTTTCAGTTCAGCTGGCAGGTATGTGTGAAAAATGAGGCTATGAATATTATGCCAAAACCCTTCCAATTACAATGTCAAGTTAGAACCAAAATTTGTGAGGCAGTTGGAGATTTCCCCTTTATTGGAATATCCAAATGCAGCTACAACAAGACTGCTTTTTTCATTTTAGTGACACCAGTGTGCTGTCATCTGGTTAACATTGGTACATCTTCTGTGGAACGAAGATGGCATTACATACTTCTCAGCCTGTCCATGCAGGTGCTAAATAGCCCATGACCTTTCTTACCTTTAAATACAATCCAATGCGGGCAGGATTCCCTAAGCTATAATGCACAAGCTACTTAGTGATACACGGTCCACCACGTAGCTGGGAGCTATTGTTGTCCCGGGTGGCATCTGTCACAATACTCAAGAAGGGGGTGAACTCAGGATTTATCTTCTGTTTTATGAACAGAGTTCGGGGATCACTGTAACTATTGTCAGAGAAAAGCACTTGTTTTGCTGTGTGCTTCTCTTCGTCTCTGCTTCGTGACAGCGGGTTGTACCAAAAAGACTAGATGTGTTTTACTGTGGAGCTTTTAAGTATATTCGTGTGTAGCTTTCTGTTTGGTACTGGTAGTTTGATTGATGTGAATGCATGTCCAAATAAGATGCAGCAGATATGTGTGCACAGTCAGCATTTCCCAGTGTTCAAGGCTATTTGCTTGCAGTAGAACTCAGTTTTATAAATAAATGTCTTTACAAGCTACTGGCTGCTGTAGGACTGGTACTAGTCCCAGAACATGTTTGCAAGGCAATGTTTTTATGTGCTAGTTAAAGGATCTGCTTTTTATTAAAACTGAGTTTCTGCTGAAGGAGTTTGGCAAATTCTTATGAGCTTAACTCCTCAAAATGAGACGGGTTTAAAGCTAATTGGAATAATCTATCTAACAACACAGAAAAGAGAGCCTTTGCATGGTAAACCTCCTGTATTGTGTTGCTGCTTTGAGTAATAGAGCAGTGAAATCCAGTCTGATTAAAATCAGTAGGAGCCTTGTCAGGATTTTCGTCTTAAGACTTCTAAGCTATGCAGGTTAACCAGCCTCTTAAATGAAATTAATATTAGACATCTTACTCTAATTCCGTATTTCCTGGGAATTACAGCAAATACAGAATACATAAAAATAACTTCTTCTTCAGCTAGTAACATTCAGTTCAAGAAGTTAGAGCAGAAAAGCTCCATTAGTGTAAAAAGGCATTGCCAGCTTAAAATCAGCTATCGAGAGGTGTTTTGGTAGTGTCAGCAGAAAAATTCAGAGTGATGCGTATATGTGTCTGTAATTCGGTGTCGCATTTGATGAATTTCCGTTCAATTGCTGCTTGCTGAAAAGAGTATTTTCAGGAAACCCTCCTGCCTGAAATTGCCCTTAGCCTTTATTGAAGGCGTGAAATAATTTTTAATTTTTTCTTCAAAGTTCTTTGACCTCAGTTGAGAAAGACTTTAGAGAGATGTTCCAAGTACTTTTACTGGGTATTTGGTGTATTTGTTATGCATTGTTATGCGTCCTATTTTTCCCTGTTTTCTGTTAAAATGAGCAGGCCAGACACACCGTTTTTCCCTTTCTGTTCTCCCATTTCCTAGACAGTGATTTGCTTTTCAGAAAGAGTTTGACTGGGGTTCCTTTTTAGCTGGAGATTGCATGAACTTGAAAGGTATAGCTGGAGTTCTGCCTTCATTGTGTTGCCTGTTCTGTGTTTGCAGAACTCCTTGCCAAGGGAGAGGCAAGAGGCAATCATCTGTACAAAGAAGCAAGGACTTCTTAAGATTAAGTTACAGGGAAACTATACCTGCTTTGTTCTGCATGGTGTTCAAAACACTTTCATGGGGATGAATGTAAACTGAAATTTGGAATTTCCTTAAATAATGGCATTTTAATGTTACATAGGAACATATGAAATTATTCTTTAGCAAAATACAGCAAGTGAAAGTGAATACAACTTTCTTAGATTTACATATTTTAACATTATGTAGTTATAAACATACTTTTGTTTATAATCTATTTGAAATATATGGTCATTTAATCAAAAGAGAAAGAAGCAACAGTTTATTATGAAAATTCATAGTTCTTCTGATGCATCTGAATGTAACAAATATTTCTCTTGATGTAAATCATGCTTTGTTTTTCTGGAATTCTCAGTTAAGGATGAAGCATTAGATACTTGCTGAAACTAAACCAGGAAAGCTTTATCAATTCTGTTTAGTCTCTGACACGAGTTCTTTCGTGCTTTTGGTGCCTCAGGTGGCTCCAAGGAAATTGGAAAAGTGCCTAAGCAGCAGTGTAATTGAAATTCAGGAGGTGTTACGTGTCTAACCTGTTCAGGCATTCTGTAGATACCATTTTCCTGCATCTGTAGGCAGTGGATATATTTGCCAATCTTGATTTTAAACCTAAACAAGAAGAAAACAAAGTTGTTATTAGAAGTTGGCTTATTCTTCTGTAACAGCAGGGTGTTTGCTGGATTTGGTGCTCACTCCGTAGGCCACCAAGATGGAAAAGTTGTAAAAATAAATGATAGGTCTTGCATAGGTGCAGTAGAAACCATCTGAGTGGCAAGGTTTTCATGCTGCCTTAACGTCATTTCAGCATCATTTACATTTCTGGAGGGTAAAACATGGTAGGGTTAGAGGGACTCTCTGGCTTCCAGCTGGACCGTTTGTGCTGGAGTGTTTGTCATGGAAATGAATTGCTTTGCCTCAGTTCCAGCCAATACCCAGATTAGATGTTGGGTTCGGTGATTGCCTCTGGCGCTGAGGAATTACTCAGGGCTGTTTCATGCAAATGTACAGTTTTGCTGGGGTTAATCAAATGCGCTCTCTGTCAGTCTTTAGAAAGTCAATCACTACATAGGAGGACGGTATTTTGGTAACATAAATAGTGGAAAACAATTAAATAAAATCTTGAAGCTTTTTTTTCAACTCGAGTTTTCTTTTTTGCTATATCTGCAAGTATTTGTGTCTGCAAGGAAGGTGCTTAGGAATCTTTCTACCACAGAAAACACAACTAGCTAGAAATTCCTTTGTTATTTTCAGATAGAAGCTGAAGAACGGATGCATACCAATACAGCCGGGTTTCTTGGGTGCTGAAAATTGTGCTGATTTAGTATTAACTAGAATTGGTCAAATGGCCTGCTGTCAAAGGAAAGTCTTTTTCTTCAGCCATAGGTACTGTTTGTTTTAATTGCTAGAGGTTGAAGAGAGTTAATTTAATTTTGGCATGCAATTTAAGTTGCTTAGTGATATGTTTTGTTTTTTTTCATCAGCTCAGCTTATCAGATCTGCTTAAGCCTATTTGTTGCTCACAGGGTACATTAGAAAAATGTTGATTTTAAAAAAATTATTTATTGCACATAATTAGATAATTGCTTTTTGTCTTAAAATGTCATCTAAACTAATAATTGAATAGACTAATGTATTTTCCATTGACCATTGCTAAACAACTCTTAATACAGAGAAGAGGGAAGTAAATTTGATATTGCGTCTGGAGTCTGTCAGTTAAAACTTTCCACTGTCAAATTTGTGCAACCTGTTTAGCAAGCATCTAAGGAAAAGTACTCTTGCTAATTACTAAGCATGTGGAGGAAGGAGAGGAAGGTTTTGAGGTACTCCTGTGACACCTGTCACTTCCATCCAAGAACCATCTTGGGGGAAAAACAGCAACATTGAAAATGATGGATTGAGTGGAAAATAAACCACCTGGGATTAACTGCTGCCAAGGAAACATGCCCAAAAGGTGAAGGTTTTAGGGAAACTACATCAATGTTGCTTCTGCCAAGATTGCTTTGAGCTGCAGAGCAGGTCCTTGAAAACCAGGCAGTCTTGCCAGCAGCTTCTGTTTCCAATAAGGTGTGTGGATACATACATGAGGCCGTTTATGTGCAGAGGAGGTGTTGGGGACCTCTATAATGCTGTCAGGAATTGCCAAAAAATCCAATTCAAACAAGGCTGGTGAGCCTAGAAGCAGAGTCAGCTCTCTTAATGCTGCCTGAAGTCCTCTTCTGAAGAGAAATTTTTTCCAGGAGAAATACTGCAAGTTTCTTTTTTCCACATGGGCAGGACTTGTAGTTAGAGGAGTAGAGGGAAAAATATGGGAAGAATGCCACATAATACCTGTTGAGCTGTTTAACTCTTTTCTCCCTCAGTACTATTGCTTATTTTGAGAAACACCTCATTTTAGAACACACAGTGTATGTTACAGAACCATGTTGTGCATTGGAATTTGCTGTTCTGTGTGTTGTCATGTGCCTTGATAGTTTCAGTGCAGAGCAGGGGTATGTGTTGTATTGTGTACCCTGGCATACTTCATTCCACAGAACTGGACTGTGCCTGCCCTTTTCACTGTTGCAAAAGACATTTACATAGGAAAGCTATGTTTGGAGATACATATATATATACATATCTGAATGGCACATGTGTTTGTAGCCAGGACTGGTTACAAAGGTTGTTTTCTTGTTTTACCAACTGATGGGGACTCCAGCAGAGCTGCTGGACTTGCTGTAGTTCACTGCACTGCAAAGGAAGAGGCTCACCAGGGGCACACAGGAGAGAACAGTGCCAATGTCTGGGCCGCTTCAGTAGCATTTAGATGTTTTAAGTCCAAGAGAGCGTAATTGCTTCAGTATTTCTGATGAGGATTGAGCTATCTCATGATGGGTCCCCTTGCCTTTGCTGCCTTTCTTCAGAAGGCTGTCTTTAGTTTGGGTTATGTGGTGCTCTTGAGCTGCTATGTATGCCCAGCATCCGCTTTGCTTGGCTTCTCAGGTGGCAGGATAGTCAGCTGAGTAAAAAGGCACTGGGATTCCCAACATACATTGTAGCAAAGTGATTGGAGTACTTGCTCACAAAAAGAGTGCTCTTCAGTTTCCTCTTCAGCCTGGAAGTCTGGGTGTATGCTCAGCTGACAGACTGCTGAGCTCTTCCTAAGGGATGATACTGTGTTGAAGGTGAAGATTCACGAGACCAGAGTGGGTGGTAAACCTGTAAAATGAAAGTCTTGAGTTTTGCTCTCCATTTCCTGTAGCATTTATGCATCTAAGAAAGATTCACTTGATTTGTGGTGCACAGTGATTGCTTGGAATAGGGATCCTGTTCCCCTCTGGTGGTGAACTGTGAGCCCTGATCGTGGTGTGTGCCTTTCAGCAGGCAGATTAAATACCAGTTTCTGCAGAAGGACCCAGAGAGGGTTGAAGGTGAGCTGCCCCTCTGTCATTTTCTTTGGCTTGGTTAGATGAGCCTGTCAGAAATGTGGATTGTCCTGTGTCCCTCTCACAAGGCCTTGATTACTGTGTTTCGCTTAGGGAATTTAGACCCCAGTAGATTATGGAAGGCAAATGCTGGGTGTTAATAGGCCAAAGTCCTGTGGAATCCTTGTTCTGAACATTTTAGTAGGTTCACGTGTTCATCTTGTTCTTTGTAAAGAACAAAGATGAAGAACTTCTGCTTGGTCTGGTCTGGTTGGTTATTAGTCACTGTTGTTTGGTTGATATTCGTTTGGTGGGGTTTTTTCTGTTATTTTGAAAATATGTGTAATTGTTTAATAAAGAGGAAAAATAGATATCTAAGAGCACAAAACTTCATAATAAAACTTCATTGCATGAACTTTAAGAATGTTTGAATACTTTTACTGGCAGAATTCTTACCAAGTGGTTCTGTTAGGCCAGTGTATCTAATATTTCTAAATGTAGCATGTATGTATGTGGAATGTTACCTCCAAAGGGCAACCAGACATCACTAATATTCTTTTGTCCCTCTTTTTATGTGGTTTGCTTTCCTTTTGGACAAGTGAATGGAGAGCAAAAGCATATTTGAAAATTTTGTTCCTTTTTGGTTTCACAGTGACCACTGCCAAAGTGTCTAGAGATAGATGCTGTAAGTATTGCATACTATTGTGCCTGGCCCTTTAATCTCTTCTAAGAAACTGAATCTTGCCCTTCCATGCCCAGTAGATGCTGCTGTTGAATCAGTAACACTGAAAGAGGAAAAGTAGAAAAAAGCTTTCAGAGCTCAGAATATAGAGTAAATATTCTGGTATCTTATTATGAGAAAAGGGGCTAATTTAAAAAAAAATGCAGTGCTGATATTTTAATTTCTATATATTGCCTTGAGAACCTGTAGCATAAATGAGAGGTAAGCATTGTGTGCGTAACTGAGTTACAGGATTAAGGTCCTGTGGAAGAACTCAACTGAAAGTGAATTGTCTACCTTGCATCTTCATTATGATTTTATTAAATATTTGTATTTTATGCTCTCATCCTAAGAAGCATGAATCATACCAGTCATGGTGATATCTCTGTAGCATGATCCAGGTTTGCAAAGCTATGCCTTATGCTTGGAATAGGCATTCCTGCAGCCTCTCCCGAGTCTGCATTGTTTCTTTGAAGCTGGGGCCTTGCCAAATCGTTGGAGAACTTTTTAGAATGAAAGCCCATGACGTGAGGTGGGTTTTGTACACTTACTGAAGGAGACAAAGCAGGGAAGGCAGGTCACTTCTGGAGAGGATAAAGAGGAAAACGTTAACTGTTAAGTAAGGTCATGTGTAGGGGAAACTTTTTAAAATTATTTTTAATGCAGTCTGGTCTTCTAACAGAGTTTGAGAAATAGTTTGTTATTGATACAAAAAACCCCAAGTGAATAAAACACTGAGTAGACAAGTAATCTCACTGTTGAATTTTCACTCCCTGGTGTATGGGAAAACACCTGCAGCTGTTGGTTTCCTTGGTAACAAGTTCACTGCAAAAGCTAAATGCACTGCACTGAGCCTCTCAATTTTACTGTGTTTGAGAAGAGTTTAACGTGCACACTTGGGCTTTCTGACTACGTTTGTTTCTCAAATGCTGTGTCCTTTATGCTGTTCTCACATAAAATGCCTGATCAAAGGAGATGTGCAACATGATTCGGATTTTGGACAGAACAACAATGAAGGTTGGTATTTACAAGCCTAAACATGGACTCTCTATGCGTGTATAAATATTTACTTCCAGCATCTAGTTTTCTGAATATTTACTTTTCAAGTCTTGCCTTTTAACTCTCAGTGCTATTGTTTGTATATTGTTGCAGTCTTAGCTGGTTTTTGGAGCAGGAGATCAGAGAGCTGCTGAAAGGAATTGCTAGTACATTTGCCTTATAATAGAATTTTGGCAGTACATTGGTTTTACTTGTAGTTTGTGTAAGTAATTCAATATGGGATATGTGTATGCTTCTTGTAAATGAGTGTTTTTGCTCTGAATGTGAGAGTACTATGGTTTCATATATTGTGTTAGAAGATTTTAGTGATGCTGATGATTAGCTTCAACTGTTCCAGCCAAAAATAAATCTATGCAACAGTGTGGTTGTGTAATTGTATCAGAAGGAATTAATTTAAAACTTACTTGTATTATTGAACTTCAAGAAACTCGGTAAAGCAAGTATTACTTTTCAGCAGGTATGTTTAGCATACCTTCATGTATGTACCTGGATCACAAGTACATGAGGTAGAAGTCACATTTGTGACTTTCTGTTCATAAAAGGATTTCTCATACATGTTGGAAAAATAGCATACAGTACTGAGAAGACTAGGCTGTATAGAAAAACCCAAAACATGCTGACAAAATGTTGTCTGTAGCCTGTCAAATATTATAGACATCTGGCAGTGATTCCATAGGGGGATTGCTTCCTAAAATGGGTTTTAAGATGCTTCATAAACTCCTTTTCTTTTCTGAAAGGAGGCAGCTGTTCACGCGAAGTTGAGTTTGCTCACTACGCCTTTGTATTTGGTTTTTTAAATCACCTTTGAATCTGAAACCTTACTGTGTTACCCCCACAGATAATGTTGCCTGTCCTTGCTGAGATACATCTTTTTGAGGAGTTCTTTCTCTAGAAAACAGCTGAAGTGAAGTTTTCATGGACTTTCTTTTATTTACTATTTGTTTTGGGTGCTCTAAGGTACTAATACTGCATTAGAATGGTCCATGTGCCCTATGTGTACAAACTGAGCCTATCTGGGGTTTGAGGAGGCAGACAAAGCAGTAGATACTGTCTTTTCTATAAGAAACTAGTCTTTATTTTTAAATGCTGTCCTGCAAATATCAGGAGGAAAGGAAGGAAAGGGACAGAATTCAAATGAAAGAACATCAGTAACCACAACCTGCAACATATTTCTGTCTTCCAAATACTGTCCCACCCATGCTTGTTACCTTGACACTTTTAAAAACCTGGACAACAAAAACATTTATTTTTCCTATTGTAAAGTAAACAGTTTAGTTTCTTGAACACCATTCTGCCTCATTCCATGAAAGCAATAAAATTAAAGCCATTTAATAACTACTACTGCTTTTTGAGCAGCCCACTGCACCACTGCTAATTACTCTACAAGACATCCCATTCAAACATATATTTGATAGTGAAGAGAAATCTGATATTTAGAAAGATGAAGTAGGATAACAGTTTTTACATGCAACTTTGTATTATGGAAAGTTTTTGTATACTTAAAGAATCACTTATGGTTTTGATAACATAATTTCAAACGTTATTTCCTGTGTTTATTGTTATGATTTTCTTTGGTTTTACTCAACAGAGTCTTCCAAGTTACTTAATGATTTTTACTTTTGTAGCAGGGGATCCTAGCAATGGCAGATTCAACCATACTAATAACCACAGGTGCAAAAGTGACTATTTCCTTATTGCCTGTCTTGTTTTTTTCTAAAGGGTTGGTTGACATCTTGAAGGAAGTGAATGGCTCTTAGGGGAGCGCTAATGCAGATCAGTCTGCAGGGGCCAAAGAGACTTTTCCTTTCATGTGTGTTGGTATGGTATAGTTAAAACTTCGAGTCAGCCCTTCCAGTGCATCCTCAGGCCTCCTTTATATGCTGCCCTTTGGAATTGTGCCTTTAAATTAGATTTCATAACACTGAGTCCCTGTTTTCCCTATTGCTTTTCTGTGCTCTGCTGATGCAGTGACAATATTCAACCCTGGAAATGCTCTTCCTCTTGGGTTCACAAGTGAGAATGGTGAAGAGGATCAGAGTTCTTCAGAGATCCAGACACTGTCATGAAGTATTCAGGAACATAACTGGAGACAGGTCCATTATTCATCTGCTGCCTTGGAAAGGGGCATGTGATACCATAATTCTTTTTTTCCTTGGGGTCCTTTCCAGGTATCTATATCCTGACAATAATCATGCCCAGATGCATTATATGCAGTGTCAAATATATGAGCAGATACAGTGAAATACTGTGAGATGCTATGGGTTTTGTCTGACATATTAATGTATTTTTCCTTTACTGTCTTGGAAATCTTTGTTTAGTTCTGAATTTTTTATTAAATTATAATTTTTTTTTCAGTGTTACAAACAACGTTGGATGAGGTGAACCAAAATTGGCATTCAGATGTGCCCTTTGAATCAGCACGTCCAAGTTGTACCAAGTTGTGTTTTAGTAGGTATTCAACTACTGAGCTGTTGATGGAGCTCTATGCTGAAGTTCAGTCTTGATGTTGTAGTGGCAGCTGATGAATAAACACAGATGGGTGAGTGGCAGAAGAGTGGGACAGGACAGCATTGATGTTTTGAGACTCTGGGAGGGAGCTGGTAGCTGAAAGAGTGAGTAGTTTTCAGCCTGCTGTAACTGGTCTTGTAAAGAGAAGACCTCAGAGCAAAACTTTGCAGAAAAAACCTTGAAGCACCTGAGAAACTGCAAGAGTACAAACCTGAAATTTTCTGGAAATCTCACTTTAAACTTTGTTTAGATCTTATAAAACATGTCATGGCCACAGATAAAGTGCAAGAACGGCATGATTAAAAAGCAGGTGTTGAAAATACCAGTATTGAAGATATTTTGATGCACCATTTGGTGCATTCTGGAGATTAGTTACCAATAACTGTGCAGCTGAGCTGACAGCATTGGATAGAGTTAGAAACAAATATATCTCATGAGCTGGAATAGGGGAATGGTGTACTGTACTCTGGGGATGAGTCTCTCTGTGAGCCTGTTCCTCTATATTAATCTGTGGATTTATAGAGCCAATTTTTGATCATGGTCATGATGTTTTTTAAAGTACCTAGACACTATAAAGCTTAAACAATTATTTGAAATTGAAGCCCATGCAACCTCTTATGTGTAATTGATGGTTGGTCAAGAAGCACTTTATTTTCCTGCATTTTAAGTAAATGGGAAAAAAAACAGCATTGCATTAACTTTGTCCCTGAAAAGAGGGTCCTCAATATGGATAGGAAATAACTGTAAGAGTATAAGCAGGAAAATAAGAAAAAGCAACAGCATTTGTAACCCAAATGACAAGGACCTGTATGCTTGCTTACATTTTTCTTTCGTAGGCAGTAACTGTTCAAGTCTGTCTTCCTTCAAGAAAACTTATAGCAATACTTCCATAAATGTATTAAAGTAAAAAGTCAGTCTTTGTTTCAAGAAAACAGGAAATGATAGTTTGGATGTGGCTTACAATGTAAAGAAATAGAGGTGACATTTTCCTTTCTAACAGCTTTGCCTTAATGAAGCAGAGAACTATAAACTGAAAAACAGTCATTTCCCCTCACCTACTGAGGTTTTGTGCAGACCATTTCCTAGGAGAGATCATTTAATTTGGCTAGTTTGAGAAGTACTATATTCTATGAAGAATATTAAATGGATGGGGGGAAGTGGCATCTGAAAATGTTCGCTATTTCATATCTTGATTAAAAAGAAAAACAAAATGTGAATTGCACATAGTAATTTTTGCTTCTAAAGAACTGAAAAAGTTGTAATTGTTTGCAAAACTTTGTCATAGGCATTTTTCCTCTTCCTGCCTGGAATCTCCTGCCACTTTTTACATCTGTTGTATTAAGCATCCATCAATACAGATAAGAAAATAATGCTACTTTATTAACTGAGGATTGTGTGCAGTAAAATAGATGGGGCAATAGGTCTGCTAAGAAAACATACAGAGATGTTTTCAAGACACACAAAGGTATAATTGAAGGACCTGTGAAGAGTGAGTGTTCTACAGCAAGGCTGAGGTCTTTGAGGTTTGGCCTCTTCAGCTGCAGGTGAAATACCCTTGTGGTTATTGGAAATTATTTTCCTATTTCTAGATGGTTTTTGAGACATAAGTTTTCCTGTTTGGCATCAGAAGGAAGCCAAGTCCTTTATCAGTGATTGAGGTGCCATCCGGGAGGGAGGCCAATACCCAGGGCTCAACAGTTCATAGCCTTGGGGCAGCACATCTGCCAGACGTGGAGAGCTCAGCCAGACCAATCACAAACTGAATCTTCCCATGTTCTCAGTGCATTCCCTGAGTACTGAACTATTTTCTTTCCTGAAGAGGGAGAAGTCACCATAAAGCTCCACTGAGTGCTACTTTTTGAAAGATGTACAAGTGGAAAAGGACAGTCAAATTTTAAGATACATTCCATTCCATCCCTGGAGGCATTTCAAAGCTATGTAGATGTGGCACTTAGGGACACAGTTTAGCAGTGGCCTTGGCAGTGCTGGGTTAACAGTTGGACTCAATGATCTAAAAGATCTTTTCCAGCCTAAATGGTTATGTGATTTAAAAAGGCTCTGAATTAAAGTTGACATCCTTCTACTGTGTCCTTTATCTGTGATAAAACTTGTCAGCCTGCTCCTCAGGGGTAAGTGCTTCAGTTTTATTCTGCGTAATCAAATTGAATTGTCCTGGAAATACCCTACTTTTTTAATCTGGATACTTTTTATATTACTGGTTGTATGTAAAATTATCAGTTGTGTGTGTTAAATATCACTTTTCGTTACAGAGAAATTTTGGGGAGTTTTAGATCAGCCTGACTCTTGAATGGTAGACCTGCTGAACTTTTATGTGTATAGCTAGTTCTTTTGAAATAGGAATTTTTACAGATTAGAGCCTATAATAAAAATTATACTTTAAATTCTCCAAATTTGAACACACACATGATTTGATTTAAAGCCTAATACTTTATAGGAGACCTGAAATATTTGAGCTTTTAAAAAAAAATAAAAAAATTTGATACTTCATTCTGCATTTCCTTTGAAAAGAAGGTTACCCTGGCAACAGAAGATAAAAAAGTTGTGTGTTTTCTGGATTCATTTAATTTCTGCGTTTATGTACATGATACTAACTCTGTGGATGAATATGACTGTGACATCTCTGCATCCACACTCTACCATCTATTTAATTATCATGGTACTTTTAATTATCTGATCTAAAATCAGAGCTCCCTGATACCTCCTTTTTTTTATTATATGTTTAAGTTATTGTGGTTTCATTTCTTTAGGGTTTTGAGTAGTTTCCCTTGTGTAGCCTTTCCTTTAACTATACATACATGTGGAAGTGCCCCAGTGAAGTGATGCTTCATTTCTTTCCATATTACTTCTGTTTGCAATAAGTTCATTCTCTGCTCACCTTTATGCTTCCTGTCCTTGTTCTTCCAAACTTCCTACAGAAAGTGTTTCCTTCATCTATAAAGATATTTCGGCACCCTTAGAAAGGTAGGGTCTTACTTGGCACTGCACTGGCAAAAGGCAACACTCATTTATTGCCATGCCTGCTCTTAGAGGAGTGCAGCTGTGGGCACATCTGGATAGTTTATCTCCTGAGACTGAAGAGGATAAAGGACTGAAGCAGCCCTCAGCTGAGCAGGGGCAGTTGGAGGTGTTAAACTAAATAAACTCTTTCAAGGCTGTTGGCTCTGCAGTTATTACTTAATCCCACGTGGCAAGAAGGGGTGATGAAGAAGAAAACTGAATGAAGTTATTGAGAAACTTGGAGTTCTTTAGAAACACAGAAGACCCATAGAAGAGATTCAAATGACATTTCATTCGAGCAAGGGAGGCTGGGGGAAAAGAAGACCCTGCCTGTTACGCTAGGAAGTATTGAAACCTGTCATCTGGCCAATCATTTAAAGTGAATTCAGGCTGAAGAGCCTATGTACAAAACTTCATAGAATGCTTCTCGAGGGTGAAACTGTGATACAGGATATGAGAGAAAGGAAATATAGAAGAGTTAGTAACTAAGCTAAGCTTTAAGACTGTGCTGGTTTAGAGTTAAACCAGAAGGAGAAATGAATCCAACTCAGAATGGGATTGCAAGTCAGAATAACAATTTAATAAAAGAATACAGAATACACTGATACAGAAGGAAAATTCATTTGTGCCACAAAAACACCAGATGTACAGCCCAGCACAGTGAGACCCAAGCAGAATGGAGCCCACCAAACCTCTGTGCTGAGCACCACGTGGCCCCCCAAGTTCAAAGTAAAAAGAAAAACAAGAAACCTGCTGGTGAAAATGATGGTTGCAGTCCGGTGGCAGTCTCAGTCTGGCCAAGGCTCTGGTCCTCCCCTGGATCTGAAGAGAGCTCCCAGTCCCAAAACTCCAAGCTTATATCCACTTGGGCTCAGATGGGAACGCCCAGTCCCTCCCCCAGGGTGGGGAATTTCACAATGGGTGATTTACTCTGTGAGGTGAACAATGGCATATTTTTGGCATCTCTGATGGCCCATTAGCAGACCTGACCCCTCAGGTGGGTGTGGAGGCAGGAAAAGTTCCTTATCCTCTGGAAGTTCCTAAACACTCAGGTTGTAGCCTGAGGGGTTGGGTGTGCCCTGGGCAGCTGCTGCAAATGGGCCATTGTGAGCAGTTCATGAGAAAAATGGCGTAGAGGGTTTAGAATACACACACACACAGTGACAAAGTGATCCTGGCTACTAAAACCAGGACAAAGACCTAATCCTGATGGTTGCTTTGGTTTTGGGGGTTTGTTTGTTTGTTTTTGTGGAGAGGCTAGAGTGCAAGTAAGAGGTGGGAGAGCAAGCTGTTTAGGGAAGACTGAAAGTACTGGGAGCTGGTCTATAGCAAGACTGGGCTGCCTTGGAAAGAGGCCATAAAATAGACGTGAGTATGTTGCATCTTCCACTATTTCTCAGCCGTGGACCTGAGGAATTATGGAAAGGAGAGGGGGGGTGAATCTTTTCCCCTACTACTGAGTACTTGGTCTGGCTACCACCTTATCCTGGTCCCTGGGTGGAGCTAACACACATTCCAGGTGAAAGAGCATGGAGGGCAGCTGCTAGGAGGTTTTTCCCCCTGTACAGCACTTACTTTCTCAAAAAAAAGTATTGAGGTTGAGGAGATACTGAGGACTTGATGGACATTTGGTAAAACTTGTATATTAAGAAGGTATTATTTTGATGGGATTCTGCTGTGAAATGCTCCTGTACATCTGAAAGCATCTTTAGTCTGTGTTTCAATGTGAATGAACCTTGCCTGTACTCTGGCTTTTTACAAGTGTTTGAGTGTCAGGTTTTTAAGAAAAAAAGACTTTGATTCCCTGCTGCCCCACCCCCCCCTTCCTCCATGTATTTACTCGGTTCTCTGTATTCCTTGAGATTGTGAATCTAGGAACAATTTTCTCCTTGTGAAAGAATGAGGTGTTGCCAAAACCAGAATTCTGCCATCTCTGCTTATGAATCCCAGTTTCAAATCCCAGATGCTTTACATAATAAAGCCTAACTGGGCTGATTACCAAGAGAACTCAGTCTTTCAGAGAAATAAAAGGGAAAAATTCCTTTACTTCATGAAGGAAGAACTGGTGCCAAGAGGAGGTTGAAATGTTAAAAATGCATTTTCTGTTTGGATCTTTCATATCAGCTGTCCTGTTTCCCTTTTCTTTCCCCTTTTCTTTAAGGCTGTGGGTCAGTATTGCTCTTGTGCAGTGGGCATATGTGGAAGTTTTTTGTAGGACCT
The DNA here is from genome assembly GCA_013399695.1 of Formicarius rufipectus. Lineage (NCBI taxonomy): Eukaryota > Metazoa > Chordata > Aves > Passeriformes > Formicariidae > Formicarius > Formicarius rufipectus. Next base: position 531,346 of record VXAU01001810.1, read on the forward strand.
GTGAGGACCCAGATTTATGAAAACCACATTCAATGGGTCTCTTCCCTCTCTGCAGCAGCCCAGCTTAGGTAAGTCTTTCTGGCTATGTTTGCAGGGCCTTTAGAGAGCGGTGGTGACGTGGATGCCTGTAGCTTCATTGCTTACACAGTTTATAGAGTGGCACATGGTGTTGGGGCCATCCAGAAAAGAGCGTGCTGACTTGGCTGCCTGATGTTGACCATGTGGTATCACTAGAAAGCAGTATGGGATGTTTGGCAGAGGATTCAGCTGCATAGTCATAAATATCCATATGCTCTTCCCTGTTTGCTTTGCCACAAGCGATGTGGTAGGGCCCATGCAAAGCAGCAGGGAAACCTGTATTTGTTTTCATTTCTTATAGTCCTACTTTGTATTCTAAAGACAGTTTTTCTTCTGCTGCAGATGCTCTAAGGCTCTGAGAGAAACTAAGCTCCCGTGGGTTAAATTGGAAGCTTTCTTGTGGATTAATAATTTATTAAAAAGCAAGAAATGGGGAGTTGCTTCAGGTGGTCAGTTTTCTGTGGGTGGAGGGGGAGTTACTGGTGAAGTAAAGCAGGGATTTCTGCAGGGGCTCCAGCTATTTGACGTAATCCCAAATGAGGTGGAAATGGAAAGAAAGCATGTAAACATAAAATTTGCAAATACATGAAAATATTCGTTGAAAATAGCAAAATTCAGTGCTGAATGCAGACAGAAGATAAATTGGTGATGCTAAGTAACTGATCAGTAGAGAAGGTGAAATTAATTGTTTGGACAGAGTGATACACATGAGAGAAGACAAGGCTATTCTGTAAGATAGCTGTTCCCCTCATTGAGAGACCCTGACTCACTGTGGGTAATTCCCTGAAAACAGCAGCAGCTCCGTCGACACTGAGTGTTGGTTGGAAAAGCAAACAGAGCAGTGCAAACTGCTGAGAGGGAAACCAAGAACAACAAAATCCTGCTGTCATTCTGTAACCTCTGCTGTGCCTACTTCTTGAGTACAGTGTCCAGTTTTCTTCTCTTTGTTAGGGTTGAATTAGGGTACATGGAGGAATGGTGAAGGGAGTCAGAGATACGGAATTGCTTCTGTACAAATAGGAACTAATTAGTGTAGGAAATTTTGTGTGGAAAACAGGCAATTGGAGGAGACATAATTCTATCACCTACAGTGGAGATCTGTATAGTCATGAATGGCCTGGGGAAGTGAATAGAGAGTGTTTATTTCCTGTTTTTTTTTCTACTGCTTCACAAAAGGCAAACTGGGGCACACAGAAAACTTTAAGGAAGGTGGTTTAAGCAAAAACAATTTTCCACACAGCGCATTATTAACTTTTGGAACTCACTGATGACTGATGTAAGATCAAAGTAAAGTTAGCAGAGAAATGTTCAGGTATATTGTAGAAAGTATCTTTAGCTCAAGCAAAACTCATTACATGATTATTTGTTAATGACTTAGGGTTACTGGTTTGGCTCCCCACATGAGTGGATAGTTGTGTGTTATTTCTGGAATATTTTCAAAATAGCTACAATTTCCTGAAAAACTAAGTAATGCTATTTGGGTGAGGCTGTTCAAAAATTAGAGCTGTGTGATGTTGCTGTACTTGAACAGGATTTGTGGAAGGCCACAGCCAATACCAGAGCAAAGCAGAAGGAAGAAAATAATGATGTGGCTTCCAAATCAAATACAAGTTTAGAAAAAAAGTCAATACAAATCAGGTCATATATTACATCCATGTAGCTGTGGAAGTTGATGGATTAAATTCTTCAATACATTTGCTCCTTGGTTATTAACTTTGCTGTTTCACTGAAAGAAATAGGAGTACAGACCATTTGATTAAAATGTTTCCACTGGCTTTTAAACACATAAGGCAGAGATGAAAGGGTGTGTGTTCCTCGAATTTCCTTATGAATTCCTATGTTGCGGAAGGGACTTGCATGGGACTGGTGAAGATAGTTTGATAAAGGGGATACACCAGCAGAAGTTAAAAATCCAAATTCCAAAAGCAGCTTGAATTTTTCATTGAAAAAAATTAAAATCACATTGTGTCTGAAAAATAACAACATCTCCTATTGCATTTACAGGCTATCAGTGCTAGAACTGGACATCAGTCCTTTTACTATCAAATTTTAATTTGACATGAGATATGTAGGACTGAAATGGCATGTTTAAACTCCCTATTATGATTGTCATGATGACCTGCAGAGGTGTGGGGATCAAGTACAAATTTGAAGAGAGTGAAAATTGCAGTAGTTCCTCCCTGATATACTGATGTTGTATTTTCAAGACTGTTTTGATTCCTTAGGTAGCTCATGATACTAGTAGATACTAGTTCGATTTGTGTTGCAAGAAATCTCAGTTGGTTCTTCTTGTTAAGACTTTATTTTAATTAGTTTAAGTTGTGTTTCGTTACTCTGACTCAAGGTTGTTCATGAAAACATGGGTGATCTTATTTAAAACCAGCAGAGACTGTAATCCTGGAATTTGGTTTAGTATCTTAAAAATAGTCTCTCTCTGTTTCATTCAGTAGAGAAGCTATGCCAATATGTTTTAGGAAGACAAGGGTGCCTGATTTCCATGAATTACCACGATTTAACAAGTACATGATTATAAATAACCCACTTTTAGGTAAACTAACTTTCAGTCCAGCTAATTAAACCTTTCACTTTTATGCTTTGCTCATGCCTTGCATGTTTTGAATATGTTTGAAGATGTGGAAAGTCTATATAAAGCGGCAGTGTTGGTATAACTTAAGTTTAACTAGCATATTAGGGTTCTCCACTCATTTTGCACAAGTATAAATTATTATGTGCATGTGATCCTGAAACTTGACTGGCTGATGTGATAAAATTTATCACTACATTTATATCCTGCTTTTCATTTGTTATTTCACTGAGAAGCTCCATGGAAAGATGGACCTCATAATACATGTGAGGGTTAAGCAGTCTGGTGATTCTCCAAGGAAAATATGAAATTACTGTTGGATTGAGGCAGGACACTCAAGGAAAGCGGGGACTGAACGGGCATCTTTTCTTGCAGTAGGTGCTTATGAATGAATAAGTCTCCTGCACTTCTTGCTGCACCAGGAAATAGTGTAATCCTACAAGTAAACTTTGCTGTTCGGCATGTGCTAAAACAACTTAGACCTTAACTTGCTGAAGTCAACAAATCCCATTGACTGTCTGACACCTGGAGTATTCCCTGGGCTGTGTTTGGATGTGATTCTTTGTTGCACAGCCTGTGTATCAAAACAAACCTCAGCTGTCCACATGCAGACTTGCACACCTTTTCTTGTTGCTTTGCTCCTCCCATTCACCACTTGAATGAACAGAGCATGGGCTGGTAATTGTGGTCTTGCTGTACATCAGTTGTTCCTTTTCAAAAATGAAGGCTAAATGGCAGCCAGATAAACAAAATCCTTTTTGCATATAAAGTTCCTGCAGATCCTGTTTTTCACTAGTAATACTTTGTTATGGAAAAGCTTGACTGACGACTTCATTTTGTCATTCCTGCTAATATAGAAGTGGAAACATATATGGCTATAGTCATATATAATACATGGAGCTGTTGTAGACTTGTCATACTCTGAGTAGAAATAATGTAAATGAATGTTAATTTTATTGGCAGAGGGTTGATGGGTCCTTCTAAAACCTTCATTTTTAGTTCTTGCCCTCTCTAATGTTATTGTGGAGAGTTATGAATGTCATCCTAGTTTTCCACTTATTTCCCTGAAAAAGGGTGTTGTTTTTTGCCTGCTGTATGTTGTCTGTAGAAAAAAATGTTTAATAACACAGTACAGTCCTTTTAAGCATACAGACAAAACATCCCTTTTTCTTTTAGCCATGGATAACTATTTGTTTATTTTAATGGCTAAAATATAAAAGGACATAGCTAAAATCAAGAGATTAGAGTGATGATTAGAAGAGTGGGAGAATTCAGCTGACTATTGCAAAAACATGTCAATAATGAAATTTAGTAGGCATCAAGATAACCTTTGAATAGTGCTAAAAGCCTCATGGTTCGAAACTTTTAAAACAGTCTGTGTAGAAGCACTGAAAATCAATTACAAGGAGCAGTCAAATAGAGAAGCATTGTACTGCTTTCAGTCTTGTAGGACTTTCAGTATCCCTAGAAGTTTTCCAGTGTACCCTCTATAGCAAGTGGAAGTTTACTGGTTATGAGGTGTGCTTTTCCTGGCTGCCTTTTGCAGCAGCTCTGTGTACTGTGTACTCCATACACCTGGAAGGATCCATAGATCCTTGACTCTAAAACTCCTAAGGTGGTAGTCCAGTTTCTGTAGAGCTATGTATTTCACAGAATTACAAGATTGCTGCGGTACAACATTTAAGCAGACCAACTCCTCCAAATAGTCTAGAAGACTGTTGTGTTTAAAGCAAATTTGACATAATTTAAAGGAACTTTGAAGTCCTCAGCCTTCGAAAACGACAATTTCAAACCGAACCTGGAGGCATCATGCGGGTTGGTGAGACTGGAATCACCTCGGCGTTGTCCGTAGGAAGGCATTTTCCTTCCGAGCTACACACCCTGGCAGCGGAGCGGCAAGAAGGTAGAGAGGAGCCTTGGCGTTCACGTGGGTGAGGATGGGGCTTTCTGCGAGCTCCGGCGGCTCCCGTTCGATGCAGCGCAGCCCTTCCCAGCGCTCGCTGCAGCCTGGGAGAGGCTGGAGATACGTCGGCTCATCAACGCTCTGCCTTAATCCCGGCGTTTGAGGACTCCACTGCTGGCAAAGCCTCACGCAGCGGAGGGGAGAGAAGTTTTAAGCGGTCCTGCTGTCATTACCATTCACGTCTGTGGCTCCAAGCAGCGCCTGCCTCACCCAGGCGCTGCCAGCAGGGACCGTGGGCTCCTGCCTCCCTTTGTGCCGAGGGGATCCGTGCGGAGCAATTGAAATGCACGGCTACGAAGCACTGCTGTAGTGGTCGGGTTTGGGTTTGTTGTTTTGTTTTGTTTTTTTCCCCCCCTCTGCCTGCCTTCATCCTTGTAGCAGTGGGGGCACTTTTGCTGTGGATTCTTTTTGTTTTATCTGAGAATGAGATGCTGGCTGAAAATTGAAGAAATGGCCCTAGAAGAATTGATGCAAAGATTAAATGCGGTTTCCCAATGCGCTGGTAGGAGGAGCTGCTGGTCTTAAATAATGTGTTGTGTGGATGCTGTTAGTGATTTTGTAGGCTTTACAGAAAATGCTGGTAATCTGACTAGCATTCTTTATGCATGTTCGCAATTAATAGGAAAGAAAACTTTAAGAGCTTTTGTCACCAGGTTAAACTTTTATTGATATTAACACTAATTAACATTTTTGGTGCTTGAGTATTCCTGGGGCATGTTTTAGAAGGTTGTCCTGAGTAGTTTTGGGTAGCTGTTAGCCCAGTCATTTACTATAAATGGGTCTTGATTTATTTTTTATCTTACTCGGGTGTACCTAAGTTGGGGAAATCACAGCTTTCTCTAGCAGAATGGGTCTAATATGAAGTGGTGAAAAGCTCAGCTTACTGTAAGGCATTGCAAGCCGGTATTTTGGGTGGATCCGAACTGCACTTTCGTGAGAATGGAGAGTTGCATGAATTAATCATGGTAAATGTAGTTTTACATCTGTATGGATTAAATATTGCAGCAGATCTGCTAAAATTATTTTAGCACGGGAGAAGCATGATTACAATTTCTGAGAGGTTTTCTTAATTTGCTGAAAATATAAATGCTTGTGTGTTCAAAATTAGAACTAAGAAGCAGTTTACAATAAGGTGATCTGAAATTGGACCTGGGAGTGATTTCCTGACTATTGCTCATGCAGAGATGTAAACATATTTCAGAATAAAAAATTACCTGGAAAGACAAGAGATGTGGTTTTTGCATCCATTGAAACTGTTTTGTTTGCCCTTTATTTTTGATTGGTTGATAAATTACAGAAGTCTTGCATCTTTTTATCAACTGAGCCAAAACAGTGGTTTAATAATACAGAATATTTAAAGAATTATTAATTGCAGTATTAAAACTTGGAATTTATCTTCCCATTTTCCTAGTCCTCTGTTTCCTGAAGGTGACTTTTTAATCTTTTTCAATTTCTGTGTGTTGGAAGGAGTTAATTAGCAAGATGGCTGATGCTGTAGTTTGATGAACAAATAGATTAAATGACAAATGTAGAATGAACAGATCAGCTGCATCTGTTTTCCTGGATAGGGAAAGTAGGTATTTTCCCTTCTTAGTAACATTTTTGCAGAGGGGAGAAGAAAAGCAAGATTTAATCTGACAAGAACAAGCATTAAATTACAAGTAAAAGTCACCATACTATTTTCTTCTTCTTTGGTTTTCCTATTGATTATCTTTCAATTTTTAAAACATGTCTTTCTTAAATATCTGGATATTTGTTTCATTGCCTGTTTTGATTTTCTGAATTTTTAAGAAGAAAACCAGTTTGATGTTTGCTAGGGCATACTGTCTTTTGACATTTATTTTAGTAATTTGAACATTACTTTTTCCACTCCCTTAAAATTGTTGCTCTAGTTTTTCTGAGGCAAGATAAATTTTAAGAATGTATGGTAGAATTGGTTGGGAATGGGAGCCTTTTCTTCCTAACCTGAAGAAGGAGCCTCCAGAGTGGGAGCAGGCTGGCTGGTTTGCCTATGACACTGCCTGTGTCTCAGCTGTGCAGCTGCAGGTACACTGTGACCTTCATGTAAGCCAGCAGTGGCTCCAAATGCTGTTTTCACACTTGCCAGCAGGCCCTGGCCGAGTGCTGGTATTTTTTATGTTAAACTTGCATATTTTTCAAAAAAAAAAAAAAAGCTGCTGTTCCTTTACAACCGATTTCGTGTTCATGTGGTTTATCTGGTCCCTCTCCTCCCCCTTCTCTTTCTCTTTCTTCCTCCCTATAATCCCTATGCAGGTATTCCCGGGCCAAAGGCAACACTTTCCTACAGCTAGTGATTGTATTTATAGGTGACTGTTCCAGGTTTCCTTTTTCCCCACCTCCCTTTTTGCTTTCTGGTTGCTTAGACTGTTTCTCTGTTGCAGTCTCCCCTTTCTTGGGCTGTATGCTGTCCTTGGGTCAAATTATGTGCTGTCTGGCTTCCCAGCTGTCTTTCTGTTGATTCAGAAACCTTTTGTAAGCAGAGATTTCCTTTACAAGATCATGTGCAGACTTTTTCCAAGCCCATTTTTCATTAGCTCTCTGCTCAAGAGTGATTGAAATGCAAAGGTTCCCCTGGCTGCCCCATGGTGCAGCTACCCACCATCAGGCATCGAGGGATTTTCTGCTTTGTAAGATTCTAGGTAAAAAAAAAAAAAAGGAAAAAGACAATTCCTCTTCCTTAGCTTTCTTTTTCCCCTCACCCCGCCCTGAATTATACCTCAGGCATGCTGAGATTCATCCCAGGTAGTTCTAAGCTTCTAAGTCAGGAGAGGAGTTCTCCTAAAATCCATATATGCTGAACAGAGAGAAGGGGGCACTTTGTGAGGGGAAGTCCTACCTTCTGAGGCACGCTGGTCTTTCCCTTGATCGGGGCAGGGGGCCAGGAAGCCTGGAGTAGCTCAGCTCCTAACCTGGCAGTGCCTGAGATTAGGTATGGTAAATCTGGGTGTGTCTGTAAGCTTTTGCTGTTCCACCACCACAGCCTTTCCGCTTCTGGCTGCTCTCCCACTAGCAAGTCCCCTGTGTTAGTCTGGCACTCACACACCGTTTCTGGGCTACTCATCCCTCACTGCCACACCAGCACTTTCCTTAGTTGTCCTTCTGCTTCCTCTGCTCTGAACGAATTCTGATTTACTCACACTCTCAGAACCCACAGCAAGTTACTTATCTCTCAGTCCTCACTCATGAGCGTATGTTCCTCTCACAGGATCCCTTGAGTGCTTTCCTCTGCCACGTTTCACAAAGTGGACAGCTTTCTCTGGCAAAGCTTTGATTGATTATTTCTCATCTTTCTCACCTTGACCTTAGCCTCCAATACCTTGCAGTTACATTATTTTCTGCTTCTGGACATACTTAGCTATCAAGATCATAAAGATGCCTTCTAGTTTAACATTATCATTGTCCTCATATTCCTGCCTTGCATCCTACTCCACAGTTCAAAATAACCTGCTACCCTGCCCTTTTCCAACAACTATAAAGAGTGTTCCTATGGCATCTTCTTTTCATTTTTTTTTCCCCAGATCCACTTCTCAGTCCTCATGGTCACTTCCCTTCTACCAAATGGCCTTTTGGACTTGGATGACCAAGTTAATTGCTTTTACTCTTTTCATATAAGTCCATAAAACAAAGGAGAAGTGAGTTAAAGAGATTCTCCAAGTTTTGTGGCTTTTTTTTTTTTATTTTTCATTAGAATTCTGGATTTATTTCAGAAAATCTGTGAAATTATTATTGACACCTAAAATTCATCATGATTTTTTCCATGTTCATTGATTTGATGGATAATGGCACCATTTTCTGTTCATTTGACCCTAGTTTTTACTTTTCTTCTTTTCTTTTCTGTTCTGTTACTGTGTTAAATTCAACCCTCTTCCAAAAATTTGTGTTTGTGGGCAGAACTTCCCCTCACCATAGAACAGTAGCTCAGAGGTTGAAGCAAAATATTAGAAATAATTCTGGCCTGAGACTTCATGCATTGTCCATATTGCTGTCTGCTGTGGGATTTCTGCTTAGAACTCCATTTGCTCTGACTGGTACAGAAACAGCGTTAAGGCACAAGCTCTTGATGTCAGTCACTTCTCTAGATTTGCATCAGCATTTGGAAGCCTTGTAGTGGTGTTGTCTAATTCGTGCAAACAGGCAATACAGATCTGACATTCTCAGCCTGAAGCCTATGGAAGCCCCACTAATGGCTTCTTTCCACCTTGGAAAGGTGCCACTATTACAGCTAGCATCTGTTTCCTCTCCTCAAGCAAAATTTTAACACTCTGCAAAAAGAAGAAACATCTGCAAATCAAAGAAGGAAACCGTGTGTGTAGTTCCTCAGTATACATGTATGCAGTGCTAGTATTTTAAGTACAGGTAACATCCTGTAGCCATTTCAGCTTCAGTCAGTTTTCAGTAACTCCAGATTTTCTGTCTTACAATTTTGGCCAAAACTTTACATTTCATTTCCCTGGCTTTGTGTTCTTGACAGGCAGACTTTTGAAGTTTTGAAGGCTGGCTCACCTATCTTGACAAATTAGGCACAGATGTAGGAGGAATGGACTCACATACCCATCTCCAAGTACCCAGCATCACTGGGATGAGCTGACTTACTGCGAGGAGAAATGGGAACACCCTCAGGGACACTGAAGGGACATTATAAAGTTGTGTGCAGCTGGAAGGACCTGTTCTGTGTGTCCTCCCCATTACTACACTCCTGTGAGTTTGCTTGCTCTCTCTTACCCTTATAGCATCTATCCCTGCTTCACGTGATTTTCCAGTTTGGGAACCCCAAAAAGTCTTTCCTCCACATGGCAGAGTACTCTGTGTGAGCGTGTTAATTTGGCAGGCAGGCCAGAGCGTGAACAGCATTAATTTACTCTTTGGCAACTTTCTGCATATCTGGTAGAGTTGCAGGAGATCCGAGAGCTCTGAAATCTGCAGGTTGTTAGCACTTCTGCTGCACCCAGGTGGCATTTAATGGTAGTGGTGGATGCCTCTGCTTGATACTAACTTGCTGTCCCTTCTCTTCAGCTTTCCTACACCCATGTTGACCTTAACTATGAAAGATGCTTCCGATTGCCCAGCCCAGAGAGTATAAAGTAGACATGTTCTTCCTGACATGAGGTTTAAAACTTGAAAAATAAGAGTGGGAGCTGCAGTTGAACAGACACAGTTAAGCAGCTAGAAGTGGATTGCTCGTGGGCATGCACTGTCAGGAGTTCTGTAGGCACCTGCATGGCATCCATTTCTTAGTACATTCTGGCTTAAATAAAAATCTTAATTTTACTACTGAAACAGTGGAATCTAGTGAAATTATTTGGAGTATGATTCAGAGTTGGCAACAGTCTTGCCCATAGTAAGAGGACCTAGCTGACTTTTTGGGAATCAGGAAAAATATTTTGGACAATGTTAAGGTTGATGAAACTTTATTTTTAACAAAGCTAGTGTCACTTAAAGATGGCATCCCAAAACATTTTATTTCAGTAGGGTGTCTTTTTTACATAAATACAAATATATATATATATTCATGTGCAGTTCTTTTGGGAGCTATTAGTGACCTGTCTTATATCATCTACCCCAGAACTACAGTAGGAAAATTGCAAATCTGTATGGATATCTTTCAACAGACTGGGGACAAAATAGACATTAAACAGTAAATGATGGCACATTTACTGTGGCTTCTCAGAGGATTTCAGGGTGCATATTTTTCATTCTCCCATTCACTTCATGGACTTGGGATATATATACTTTAAGCTTGCAGAGCCCAAAAAGCCCTGCCTGGACTTATGTACTTAGTGATATAAAAGAAGGAAGAAGCCTGTTACTTTGATGCATTTCTATTATCATGGTGTCTCAGAATACTTTCTTGGCAAGAGTGCCTGGCACAGCTGCCTGCCACGCTTCCAACCACAGCGCGCCAAGCTGCGAGATTACCTCATGCATCTCAAATAACAGGGAACTTCTGCAGAAAAGGAACGGCACAGTGCAGGGACAGAGGTGTCTCTGTGTAACACAGACCCTGTGGTCTTCAAGGTGTTTGCACTGAGCTGACATGTCAAGCAAAGCCAGGGAGGAGGAGCGTTTAGGTCACTTGCTTTTTCACTTAATGAAGGACAGCAAATGAGCTGCTTTGGGTTTTTGTGTCAGCCCAACAACTTCTTGAGATTTTCAGTATCTGAAACAGTGCATTTCAGCTGGAAGTTTGACCTTTCTGTTTTACATTATCTGGCAAAGCCACTTCAATTTAGTTCTACTGTTTCTTTTGTCTTGTCCTAGTAAATAGAAGCTTTTGTTTCAGAGATCATGATCTTGGATGCTTTTATATGGATTAATCACTTGTACATCTCTTGAGTTAAGCCTGCAATACTGTGTTAGCTATTCTGACCTCTCTGGAGTTATCTCCATAGCTGCTTAGCTCAAGCATGAGCCACTCAGCCCACCACACATAGGAATGCAGCTTTGTGGTTGAGGCAAATTGTCTGGTAGTCCTGCCTTTAACAGCACTGTGGGTGCAGCCACCTCAAGCCGTCTGGGAAAGTCAGCCTGAGCACACAGTCCTGGGCGTGGTAGAGATGGGATCATCATCTTGGAGGTTGACTTCCTGCACAGTGTGGTAGTTTATCCCTGGCCAAAGGCAGATATCCAAAGGCCCCAAAACAACAGCTCCCCCCACCCCTCCCAACCGCAGGGGGAAAAGGGGGAAAAAGAAACCACACTAGGTGAAAAGTGGATTCTAATACTACTGAAGCAGTATGAATTTATACAAATATATATATATATATACAGAGAAGAGAAAGGAAGTTACTATATGCACACACACACACAAACAATAAAGAACAAGTAAACAAGGTCTACTTCCCAGAGAGAGATATGCAGCTCTCCCCGAAGAGACAGCAGGTCCCCGACCGATGCCCTTCACCACCAGAAGAGGACTGACTCAAAACTTCCGTCTATCCCTTCTTATGTCTAAGCTGACGTAAAATGGGATGGAATACTTCATTTGGATACAGCAAACCATGTGATCTCTCTCCCAGGAAAGCCTAAAATCAAACCACTACACACAGTCTGGGCAGTTACAGACAATAGATCCCCTCATTTTCAGCAATCTTGGATATCAGTTACATCCTCTATCTGTTTCTGATGGTCTTTTTGTGGCCTTTGAGTTTTTGTACTAATGTTTTAAATTTCTTGATGACTGATGGGAAGTGTTACTTGAGTTGTGGTGTACCAGGGGAATGAAGCTGGCTCTTGGGCTTCCCACGTGGTTCCCGGAAGCAGCAGGGAGTCAGGCACAACAAAACCTGTGCTACAATGAAGTTGTGGTCACACAAACGGTATAACTGGCTGTGAATTCCAACATGGGAGTAAGCTGAAATGGAGAAGTCTTGTGATAGCTATCCCCAAGTGTTTCTGCATGTGAGGGCTGATGGCATTTGAGCTTAATAGGAGCAGGTGTGATGGTGCCTTAGGCAGTTAAATCCCTTTGAGGACACAGGGGAAGCAGTTTTCTAGTAGAATGTGGTGCTCAAATTGTGGCACGCTGACAGAGCACAGTGCAGTGTGTGTAATGCTGCTTGGAAGCAGTCTGCTTTCTCAAAACTGATTATCTGGGCAAATAGGTATTTGGCAAGTTGAGAATTGCACTGCTGTGTGATAGGTAGACTCTTGTTTCTCACCTGTGCTGTTACTTCAGGGGTCTAAGCACTGTCCCCCTTCATGTGCTTGAGGTCTTTGCTAAGTGACACTTTACTAAAAGTCTTTCTGTCTTCAGCATTTCATGTGGCAGGCAGAAAATTTGCACTGAGAAATGACTGTCCTAGTTCTTTTATAGTCTCAATTCTTGTTGAGCCAGAAGTGTATCTTCCTTTTATTTCAATTCCTGCCTATTGCCTGAAGAATTTAAAGGAAGGGCTAGCTTTGCATATGAAACACCAAGATAATCAATGTAAATAGAAAATAATGAGAATGCACATAGCTGATTTTAAAAATTACTCTTCAGGCTGCAACCTTTGTTGTTAAAAATATAAAATGATAAATTGCAGTCTTTTTTTAAACAGTCCTGTGTCTAGGTTCTGGGCTGGGCAAAGTGCATTACTTTGGTCAGTATTTTGTCCTGGGCTGCTGGTTGTCTCTCCAAGTTGTCCTATGTTATGTAGCCAGTCAGTTTAGGTTACCTCATGTCACCTGCCTGTGTTTTAACAAGAGCTTTGTTTGTGTTTGAAGGAGGAATTTTTCCAGCTTACTTTGAGGAGTGTTGACAATGGAAGAAAAAGAAAATAGGATATGGAAGCAAAACAGCTGTGTTTGGCTATGCAGCTTGGATGAGAATAGAAACCTGGCCAAAATGAGGTGGTATAAAAAGATTCTCTGGATGTTTTGCTCATAGATGGTCATTTAGTAGGACATGAAGCTGGACTCCCTCAGAGTACAGTGTCTGAAACACAATAGCTTTATGTTCAATAGTTATGATAGAATATGACATACACAGAATCACGGGAATGATGAAAATTCATCATGAGTACTTAATTTGATAGATGCAAGACTCTAATTATGAGATAGTGCCTGTCTGCCTAGAACCATTTTTTTTGTTTGTTTGTGTTTTGTGTTTTTTTTTGGATCCTGGCTCAGCTGGTTTTGTCAAGAGCAAGCACAATCAAAAATTCCATTTTTGGGTTCTGTGAAAAGGCTGCTGAGGCTGCAAGTGATCAAGTGATCTATGGAATATGCATTGGAGTTCTGATACTAGAGATCTGAAGGTAAAAAGAGGCAAAGAGCATCTGAGGGTATTGGAGAGAGCGAGAGGAAGCCACTGAAATTGTTGATGGTTTTCAAAATGCTACCAACAGCTGACAGAAAGAAAATAGACATTTCCATATCAGATAAATCACTTGTGAAGTAATTTTTTAAATAAAGTGAAGAAAAATACATAAAACAACACATAGTATTTTTAGCTTTCTAATTGTATACTTTCTAAATTTTCTTCTGTGGAATGTCTTCATTGTTTCTTAGCCCCTGCTCATGTTTTACTTGTCTTTCAAGGACATTGCAGTCTGCTTCTGATTTCAGTGCCATCGCTGTCTCACAGTCAGTTCCTTTGAAAATGGTGTACCTGAATTGCTTTGAGAACACACAGCCTGGAGCAGGAGAGAGATATTAATAGAAACAGCTTCTCTCTGTTGTTATATGAAGACAGAAGATTAATTATTTCAGTGTGGCAGGTGGAGGTGTTTTTCAAACTAATTGTTTACATATTTGAAGAATCTATAGGGAATTAAAAAGGTCTGAGTAGCATAGAGGGCTGTCATAATTTTGTCTGAGAGAGTAAAGATATGCATTAAATACTAAATGGTTAATTTTGCATGGTGTGCTTAGCAATTACCCAGGTTAAAGTAGTACTAACAGTTTCCATCCAGCCTTCAGAAAATCAGGAACAAACTTTTCTGCATCCTATCACCTACCTTTTAAAACATGGAAACAGCACAATTACTCTGGACTTTTTTTTTTTTTTTTTTTGCATTCTTTTTAAACACCCTCTGAGCCTCACAATGGTCTAGGGCCCAGTTCAGTAAAGACTGCCTGACATTTTTATGATGCTGCAGGGAAACCTTATTGGGGCTGGTGAATACAGGCAGGGTTTAGTCCCAGCAGAGGGTGAGAGATTAGAGAGATCCAAGTGTAGTTTGAAGAGAAATACAGGTATTTGAGATCATCCTGATACGTGACTGCCAAGGCAGGAAGTGATATGGGTGTTACTGTTTGACACTTGGATCGCAGAGAAGCCCCTCCTGTTTCCCCACATTCCCTCAGGAGTTCCTCTCCCATCCTTTCTCACCAAGTAGCTCCTGACTTTTTGCACGTGGACACTGCCTGAGCTGCAGCGAGGCTGGTGGCTCTTTGCTGTGTATCCTGACTGAGAAGGAAAGCAGGAGCAGGCAGTGCTGTGAGACAGCAGAGCCTTCCCACTCACTCAGTATCACCCCGGACCAGCAGTCTTGCTGGTTTGACAACCAGTCTGTAAGTTTCCGTGTTGTGAGATGTGTGATGGCCCATATAGTGACTTAGACCTATGACGTTAAATAAGAGCAAATGCAGTATATAGTATCAGGTTTAAAGATACGCATGGAAGAAAAGGTAGCAAGGCAACATATACATCCACTCTCCACTCTTTCCTAACCCTTCTCTCTGCTTTCTGCTCCTGGCAGCAGATCAGTTGTGGGTTAGTCGTATGGGGGCTGTTTTTGTTCATTAGGCTCTGTGGGGCCTCACAAACCTCTCCACGTGTGTGCTGCTGTCCTGTGCAGTGAATAGGGAGGGACACACTAGGTGCTGTGTTGGGGCTTTGCAGAGCCTGCCTTTCCACAGATCCTGCCCTACAACCTGTCTGGGTTGATTGTCATGGCCAGCAGGGACCTAAGTCCCTTTGAGCTCAGAGCAATTTACTGAAGTTGGGAAGTACTCAGGAAGCGATTATTAAAAGTATCAGGTTTAATTTTATAGCATCTTTACAACTGGAGATCATAGACTTTGAAAATGACCAATGCATTCACAAAATACTTAAAGGGGGAAGAACTTAGTTTGAAGTCTTTATGCCTTTAGAAAGGAATTTTTAGATGGTCAAAGCCTGATTTTTAAAGTGTGTTGCTAGTGACACACTAGGCAATGAATTAGTAAGTTACTAAGCTATGAACAAATGAAACTGTTTGTTTTAAAGGCCGGTCATCTGCTTTGCTCCATTTTTGCACAGCCTGCCAAACCCTTTCCAGATGAGCTATACTGCTCTCGACAGCTCCCTGCCTCCAGTAACTTGTTATCTGTGTTTCACACAGCAAAAAAGGAAACATTAGACAAGCGTGGTGGAATTGATGAGGGAGGGAGGAACATTCCTAGCAGAAATAAGGTCAGGCACATCACTGCACAGTACTGTCAGTGGGCTTCAAGCAGTGTTTCTAACTGTTTTTTCTCTTGTTAGGGACCATAAGGGGGCTGTGCCACACGGTATCTCTTGGCAGGTCTGTTGTTCTGCTTACAGAGGTGAGAGTCCTGTTGTGGCTTCAGCTGAGTCACCAGGTTTTTTTCGCCTACAGATGAGGTGGGACGGGAGGGAGCAGGGCGAGGGGGAGCTTGGCACCTGTGTGTCTCCTCTCCTGATAGAGTCAGGGCATGGCTAGGGTGGGAGGCTGGGGAAACAGCAGTCACCCCATATCACCTGCAGGTAGCCCGTGTGGCATCTGTTCAGTGATGACTCAGTAAACATGGCTATCTGGGCTGTTACCTGGTGGTGTTCTTCACCTCAGTTGCTTTTGTCAGCAAGCAACTAAAGTTTTGTTGCAAACAGTAAGACATGAAATAGAATTTTTGCTCCAGTGTTTTTGTTTCCGTCTCTGTAACTTTTTCTTTCTAGTTTTTAGGTTTTGCTTGGGTGGTTCTTTATTTTGTGGATTGAAGATGTGTGCTTAGTGTCATATCTGTAGCCTGCACTACCTCATCCTGCAATCATTCGAGCTGATCCCTGGGGAGCAGTGGGAACACATGGCCATGGCACTGGAGGAACAGGATGGGGTATGACTGTCCCTTCAGTAGTTCTCTGCAGTGAATTCAGAGGAAAAATGGTGAAACTCCTGTAACCATCTCCCATTATTTGTGTTTCCTGGATTACTGAGTCAAGTACAATCATCTATTTAGGAGTTTACTGTCTCAGTCAGCCTCATATCTGAAGTGGGTATTTTGTGGTAGAATGTTACAGCTGTTGGTTTGTTGGCTGACAAAGCAGAGAGAAGCTTCTTGATCTCTTTGTTACGGTAGTGTGGGTACTTGAGTTCTGCAAAGATCTGCATGGGTCCACTGCCCGTTAAGACCAAGCTCTGGACTGAGTTTTTTGACTTTTTGATTCATGATTCTGACAGCATTTAATTTAATTAATTTAGAGCTCACCAGTTACCTTGAAGCTCATTTCGGCAGGTGTCATATCAGGCTCTTAGTCTTCCATGTTTCATGAATTAGAAACATGGTATTTCTGTTCATTCACTCCCTCGACTGTATCCGAGGACTGCTGCACTTCAAGATGTGATATCTACACACAGTTTGTTTTCACACAAAATTTTATTTGATTGCTGTGAAAGGTAGAAATAATTACAATTTATATGGCACTGCTTATTCAAACTCTTTTGCCAAAATTTTCACACATGTTAAAGAAATATGTGATGTCTTAAGCAATATGTTTCAATAGACTTCAAAGATGAAAACTGTATAGTTAGAAACCATAGGGACATTCAGGTTCCAGTATGTATAAACCAATACTGGATTTTCGTCAAGTACTGCAGTGTTAGCTCAGATGAGTAAATAGGATGCAGGTGCAACCAGTGAGTAACTTAGAACCCATGTTTCCCTTTGCATCTTAACCTTGTGCCAAGTCTAAAGAAACAAACCTGTGATGGCATGGTGATTGAGAAGGCACAAGGATGAAAGTTGAATGTATAGAATCAGTCTAGAAAGTGTTACTTTTAGTTTGGTATTTTTTTGTGACTTTACTGAGTTGGTTTATCTTCCTTTCTGGTTCAGTGAATTACAGTTTTGCCTTAGCTGAATCTAAAATTGAATTAAAAAAGATTTGAAAAGCTTCATTGCTCAAAGTGAAGTAGACAAAGTGTACATTAAGTAAAGCTTTAATATCTGTAAAAAATCAACTGCAATGATAAAAAGAGCTAGAAGTGATTTTTTTTTTGAGATACCTTTTTTGATTTTTCTCCAAGCCTATCTGTTGAGAGCTACAAATACTTTTGCCATTTATCTTGTTCTGTCCAAGAAAAAAACAGCTTTGTGGCACCTATCTGCTGTTTTGCTGGCCTTGGTATGAAACATACTTATTAGAGGTTTCTTTTTTCCATTTAGAAGTCTATACTCATAATAAATTTATCCTTCTGTGCTCAGTTATTTATCTTAAATATTATCTGAGAATATTTTGTAATTTACTGGATATTAACTTCTACCATTTATTTATAATACTTGCAAAGTTAGTGTGAGAGATACATATTTTTTATACTTTGTGTATGCTATCAATTTTTGTTGCAGTTTGATGAAAATATACTCAAGCTCTCAAATTTCTACTTTCAGTTGGAAAAGTGCCTTATATCATGCAATTGAGGCATGAGATCTACTTTGAAAAGGAAACAAATTGCATCTAGGTTTGTATGCCTGCCAGATGTTTGCTCCTTTGAGGCCTTGTGTTTTTTGCTCTGTCTGCTCATTATCTATAAGATCATGAAAGTGTAATTGTCTCACCAAGGTGTTGTGTTTTACCACACTTCATTAAAATTTGTGCCCCTAAACCATTAATACTTGTCAAAATAAACTGTAATTATGTTATTTCTTATCATGATTTCTTGTTTGCACATGTGCCCTGCTCTCTCTCCCCCTCCGTCCCTGCCTGCGTTGTAGGGAACATGTCTGTATCGGTACAATACAAATGGGATGATCCCAAGTCTTGCTTGTTTTCTTTAAGACTGGAGCAAAACAGCTACTCCAGGTGAAGGATCAGCCAGCACTGAACAGAAAGCACATGGGCATTTGGGCAAAACCAGAAGCAGTTTCCCAGGTAGATAGAGCTGCTCTCTTCATCTCCTCATATGTGTCCTGAGAGGCTGACTCTCATCTCAGCCTTCCACTCCCATTACTGTAGTCCTAAGCAGGTCCCTCCTCAGATCTTCTGTCTGAGGTCCATCTGCTGTGCCCAGCCTCAAATCACACCTTTCTTCCCAGTGCCTTCACTCTTTTTCAGCCCGTTACCCTTCCCAGCCTTGCCTGTACCAAGTCCCTTTTCTTCCTCAGGCCTCTTCATAGTTCCTTCTTTCACTGAAAGACGACTCCCTCTGCGCAGCATCTTCTGTCACCCACGTCCAGCCTCCTTTCCCTTTTTGTTGCAATGTCACTGACCAGCCTTCCCCAAGCTGTGGACTTGGGTCCACCTTGTGCAGCGGCACATTTTCCCTGCTGGGGATTGTTCTGGCCCCCACACCTGTGGTCTTTCTACCAGTGAGAAAGCACTACCAGGCTGGAGTGTGCATCAAGGAAAGGAGTGAGCTCCAGGCCAGACGGAGTGTTTTTGGGCAGTCATGGCAAGCCATGAGGCTGGATGTGCTTTAACCCCTTCCATCTGTTGTCATTACACCAGAATTTATGTGCTGAGCACATTATGGATAGAAAACTGCCTTCTTAGTATGGTGGAGCTTGTTTTAGGTACTTAAAGAGGTTCCTCCTGAAATTAGAGTCAATGACAAGCCATAAGAGTTTGTCAAAAACAGAGGGCGTAAGGATGCTCATACGGTGTGGATAAGAGATGTGTCTACGTGACAGGACATGGAGGAAGTAGATCCTAAATCTTCACTGCTGTAAAAGATTGCATCACTGAGCACCTAACAATAAAGACTACTTTCGGGGGTCCTTTGTTAGTGGGGCCTCCTTCAGAAAAGAAAGGAGATCTTGTTCTGCCAATCCTTTAATGACTGTCTGTGTGCATTTGGGGGCAGGGGGGTCAGAGAGCCAGATGAATTTTAACAGAAGGTCTTTGTCTAAAATATGTGCATATTAAGAATGAAATATATTTTAAATCAGTTTTTGAGAAAAATGTGAAGTTACTGGGGGGAGGGGGGGGTACTTCAAACCTATTTCCATTGTTTGTCAATCCTGTTTCTGGTTAAATTTTATTTGAAAGAAGTTCTTCAGCTGCAAGTATAAGGCAGTAAATACATTTAGAAAGTCTGGATTATGAGGAATTCTCTTTGCTGTCTTTGTCTTCATCATGTATAGAGGTTATTTGGAGTTGTGTAGAAATTCAACCACTAATATTATTTCTTAGATCTTTACTTTTCAAACACCAAAATAAGAAGATGTAATCGTTCATTCAAACAAACTGAATAGAGTTGGTAATTGAAGACTTGAAGATTTAGGATCTGTTGTTTTACAGTGCTGTCCATCCATTACAAATTAATTTATAATTTATTCTCCTAGTCTATGATAACCTAAGCACCTGTCAGCACTTGAAAGGTCTGCACTCTTGTGATTTATTCAATTCCATCCTCCTAAAACATGGAGCAGGGCTTTAATTACCTTTTGGGAAGAATTTTGCCAATAAGCCTCATTTCTTCATTTCCAAAGAGAAATTGCTTACTCTGGGAACTCTGAAGTTTATACAGACTTCAGATCTACCTTAAATATATTTGCTTTAGGAATTTTTGATGTCTAAAAAAATGACCACAGACTTGAAGACTACTTTTGGCTCAGAGGACAAGTGACTTTGGCCGTCATGCTTATAGTTTCTGTACTTTGTAACAACTGTTAAATATATAATGTTACACCATTTATCTGCCTGCACGTGGGTAGAACTTGTAAATAATTTAATGTTTTACTTTACCACTTGGCTTCTTCACATAACTCTAAAATGAGGAAGATAAAATTCTTCTAAATTATTAATTCACTGGGAAATTGAAACAGCTGATATAAATTAAGCACTGAAAATGGTTCCCTTTTTCTCTGTGGGAATCAAAGCAGTGAACACGACTGGGTAACAGTGAGGGAGCTAAATGGACAAGATGATCATAGAATAATTTAGTTTGGAAAGGGCTTCTGTGGATATCATCTAGTCCAACCACGTGCTCAAAGCCAATCGACTTATTGCAGATGAGCTCAGTTGAGATTTGAATGCCTCCAAGGTGGAGATGTTCCAGTGTGGAGATGTTTCAGGAGTCTCCTGTGTCCTTGAGTACGTAGACAGGGCACATTGGACCTGTTGCCCAGATGTTTCATGGAATTTTGTGGTAGTCTGCAATGTTAAAAGTTTTCCCACTGGTCAAAACCTTTGCAATAAAGTGTAGGAGCTCCACTACCGCTGTGGCAGAGCAAAAAATTTTGCAGCTCACTCTAAATGCATCCTTAATAGATCAAAAAATTGACTTTATGAAGGTTTCTAGGTCTTGCTACTTAAAACAATTTGGTTTTGTCAATTTTCACAGTAGCCAGTTGTTTTTTTTAGTTACTTACTCTGTCTTTTTTTGTTTTAGCATATTCATAGACTACACATTGTAGTAGTTGTCTCAGATTGTTTTAAATGTTTGAAGAGAATTAAATGTTTGTACATAGGGAAATGTGATAAGATGCTATTAGTATCCAGAACAGCAGCAAAGTCCATGTTTGGCATGTAGCTGCAAAGCAGAGCATAGTATAATTTGTGGTTTAATGTTCTGCAAAGTTGCTACACTCAGTAACAGCCTTTTCCCTGGTATAACTTTGTTTTGATCTGGATTTCTTTGGATTTGAAGTGGGAAGTTCAGAAATATTTGAGGATTGTGTACCTTTAACCTGAACTGCAGGATCTGTGCCTTTTCTGTTTTCTTTTCTTACCTGCTTCTCAGTCTTGGGGTATATCCTGGAATCTTACGTATTCTTCTGATGGGGAATGTCAGTATGCATGATGCTTTCCAGATGTCCTGCCTGTATTTGGGGATGAAAATTGGAAAATATCTCCTGTGGACCTGTATATAACTAATAAAGGTTCCTGGTGCTGGTGGACTACACATTACAAATCTGAGCAAAGATTGCTCCTGTGACCAAGTCTCTGATTTGCTGTTAGAACTGAAATGAGAGGACCAGTTTCCAAGGTGATCCTGGCCTTGGATTTGGTGTTCCACTGGTGATTGTTGAACATCCTGCTCTTCTGTTGTCAGTCACCCAGGTGAAATGCTAGAGGTTGTTTGAAGAGCAAATTACGTTTTCTGCTGGGAGGAGAGGATGTGTACAAAAATGCACACAGTTTAAATGCATGAGGACAGTTTATATATGGCATGGTGGATGAAGTAATTGTCACCTGGAAGAGATGCCAGCTTTCTGGAGCAGATTACCCTCCTCAGATATCCCAGCTGCTCCATCCCTCAGACCGAGTACCCAGTATCAATCTTTCAGTGTGAGCACTTGGGCCCCTTTTCCTGAAAAACTGAATTTTCAGTGTCATCATCATCTTCCTGAAACAAACTGAGATTTATCAAGTCGGTTTGAGGCTGAAGAGTGAAGGAATAAGGTAATGTTTTTAATACTCAGATTTTTCAGGAACATATCCTTAATGGACAGCAGAGCATGCTTGTGTAACATTTCTTCTGTATAAAGAAGGAACAAATCAAAACTGCTGTCACAGTGCTAACTTTAACTGACAAGTGAGAAACCTCACTTAGATTGGAAAAAAATAATCTGTGAATCCAAATGTAACAAATGAGACCAAAGTTAGGGAGGGAGGAAGGGGCTGTTGGACAGAATTGACCTTTGCTTGTACAGCTCTACAGCTATGGGAACCCACTTTTGTACTCTTTTCAGGCTTTATTCACATGACAGAATGTGCAGGAAAATATTTTTGCTTAGATGTAACCTATGATTTTTTTTGTAATGCCTTGGCTTTTTCTTTCTCAATAACTTCCATACTAACAATGTCATCTCCCCCTGCATTTTCATGCAGTATGACTGTCAAGAGGAGCCATGATTTCATCACTGCCTATTCTACATCATAGATGTAATTCACAGGATCTTCAGTGTCTTCCAATGGATTTTGTTGTAATAATTTATTTGGAGACTGTAACTCCAATGGTACACTTATTCATTGTGCCTTTATTTGGGTTCTAAGTGTGTAGCCACAATTAGTCATGACTAGTGCTATTTTATTAAATCATGTGAAGGTCTCAGCTGAAGAATCTCAAGAGAGACAAGCACAGTTTGCAGTAATATTTTAGGAAATAACTGTGGAGCAGTTTACTCAACCTGGAAATCAACAGGTGCTTAGAATTCCAGCAGCTTTCCACATGCCACTTTGCATACTGTCATTATTGACTTCATCAACTAGGAGCCACATCATGTGTCCCCGTCCTGCTTGTTCTACCTGGAACATACCCAGTGTTTGGCTGCACAAATGCCCACACAAAGGAAGCAAGAAGAAGTCACTGGGAGCAGGAATCCTCCCTTTGACAGGAATGTGGAGTCAGGTCAAAGTGTGTGATTGTTGCTGTATTCAGTGCTGATGCTTGCTGATAAGATGGCACAGATGGAATGAATTTCTCAGTTCCTTTAAGTATTACAGTGGTAGAACTGCATATCATACAGCATTTAAGTGTTTTGAAGGAAATTGTTGATTTTTAGTTCTCAAAGAGGTTTTGGTTAATCGAGTGAAACATGGACTTGTCCTAGTCTTCTGCAGTTCCAGATGGTGTAAAGCCCCTTGCTCTCTCTCTCTCACTGCATATTTAGATATACTTGCTTGCATGTCTTAAATTATGACTGGGTAATTAAAATATGTCTGTTAGAACTGACTAGCTGATAAGGAAAATGAGGCAAACTAATTCTGAACAAACTAAAACTTTGGCTATCTGGGAGACTGGTGAACATCCCACCAGTAAATCCCTTCATCCCAGGTCAATTAAGTGTGCTTATCTGTACACAGGAAAAATCCCATTTTGCTGGAGGCCTGCATGAGCACTGTCAAAATCAGCAGTTCATGAATGTTCATTAAGACTGTGAAAATTTCATTCCTTCTCCAAACACTCGTGATTTATCACTCTATAACCATTTCAGAAGGTTTCTGGCAAAACCTGCTGTGCTGTATCCAAACAGTAGCCTGACAAAAATTGCATGAGGTTCTTACAGCCTAGGGATTTTTTCAGCATTTTTTGAAAGGTATTACTTATAGCTGCATCCAAGCTTTGTGAAGTATTAACAGCACTACTTCTTTTGTGCTGAGTGGATTACTGCCATATAAATTTGTAATTGGTGTAACAGTGCATGCAGAAGAATTTCAAAGCAGCTACTCAACTGAAAACTCTCTCGTTTTATTAATAACCCATTCATGAAGAGACTAAAGAGGGAGGATTATGAAATGTGGAAAAGAATTGAAGTCTGACAGAGAAGACATGAGAGCTGAGCACTGGATCCTTTGGGTCCAAAGCACTTGGCAACAGGGAACATTTTTCAGAGGAAGGAAGTTAGGGTGGCAGAGACCGAAGGCTCAAAGGGTGCTCCTGGCCTGTGGCAGCACAGCAAGACAACATCCTCTGTTTATGTAGGTGTGCAGCAGTCATTTCACATTGTGCACATTAGCTTATTGAGAACACCAGAAGCTGCAGCCAGGGCTCACCCCTGCTGAGACCTGTCTAGATAGATCCAGTAGCAGTTTGTATCATATTCTGCATTTCATAATTGTCAAAGGTATCATCTTTAGAAAAAGACCTTCAGAAAATCACCCATCTAATCATGGGGTTTGCAGTGTCCTGGACCTCAGCAAAATCAGTCCCCTGAGCAATTGGGAAATGTGTTCCAAAGTGGTGTAGCAGCAGGTTGTTCTGCCTCCTGTAAAGAAATCGAGGAAGTGAAGGTTTCATTAGTGAGCTGTTCACTAATATCAATGTGGCAGACCCAGCTGAGGAGAGCAGCAGTATTTGTCCAGAGTGGAAGTGCATGTAACTCCCTTTTCCATCTCTTTCTGCTACTACCAGAAATCAACCCAATGAGGAAGCACTATGTACCTGCTGTAGTTGCTAGAACATACAACTTTTGAATTAGAACTCTGTCTTGAGCATAAACCAAGTATTCCTAAATGTCAGCAAAAGTTCTTCCAGCATCAAATTTTGGCTTTCTCTTTCTCAGCTGATTCTGCACAGAGCTGGTTGCTGGAAGGTCAGTCAATACTGTTGACTGGATGCATTATTCATTTCTCTATGTTCACTTCACATGTTTATATAGATATATATATACACATATATCTCACATACAGGTGATTTTTGAACAGACGTTCCATTAGCATAACTTAATTTATAAAGGTAACTATTTCTCCTGAGTCCCTTAGTTTGATTATTATCTGGTACATGATGGGAAGCACCACTGTGTTCCAGGCTGTATGTGCAGGGAATGGCCAACGTACCTGAAACTTTAGTAATCTTTACATAGCGTGTCAATAGAACTGTATTTGAAAAAATATTTTAAGCCATTTAAGTTGCTTAATTAACTCCAATATCACAATGGCCTTTACCTGCTCCTTTGGATTGGCATCAGGTACTAGTCAAGCTTTCCCTACGTTCTCACCTCCTGGTCTTTTCCAGCACACGTACAGTTTCCTTATACTTTCCTAGAACATCTTTGAAGTTTTGAAACTGATTGCTAGTTGCCTTCAAAAGTGGAAGGATTTACATTAAGGGACAAAAATAGAAGTGCTGTCTTGTTAGTTTTTAAACCTCACTTCACTTGGCTAGTCATAAAGAGACGTTCTCCTCTAGTTACTTCTCTGATCCACTGATTTTCTGAGTATTTTCTGTTGCTACTGATGGAGGAACTTCTTCTTTTCAAGATGGGTCACATTTATTGCTAACCCTCAGGAAATTCAGACATGCAGTATAAGATTGCTTATATTAGAGGAACAGATGTTAGGCTTTAAAAGCTTGTTCTTATCTTGACAATTAAATGCTAACATTTCCAGAATACTGAAACCCTAATTTTATATATTTCAATTTTGTTTGTTTGTTACTATACATTTATAGTATTGATTTTAGGATTTATTTTAATTTTTTTGGAGATATTGTTTAAAAGAAAGAGTTGCAGCAGTGGTTCAGCGGCATAATGTACGAGTATAAATAGAATGCAAGCTGTCCATTTATCTCAGTCCTGATCTACTTATATTCATCTGATGCTTATTACAATCATGGTTTGCCTCTGAGCAGATACATCCAGTTAGGATTAAGCATGGACAACTAACCTAATTCACTCTTGTAACTCACTCTTGTAACTTAATTCAGGGTTTCTGTGTAGGTTTCTTGTGAAAAAAAATTAATTATTTTAACTCCTAGCCTTTAATAAATCAATATCAAAATGTTAGAATATTTGTCATTGTCTTTGATTTTATGAGATACTGAGTTTGTAATTACTTTTAGGTTTGCCAAGATATATCTCCATTCCTAGCTATTTCTCAGATTTCTTCCCACTCCAGCTTCTCCTTATATGTCCTGATGTGTTATTAAATACATTTCCGGGTTACAGATTCTCTAGATTACGGTATGACACCTCTTTTTAAACTCTGCTAGAGAGAATGTTCTGCTAGAGCAGTCTGAAATACAAGCACACACATCCAATTCTTACAAGCATAAAAGTAATAAAGGCAAAAGATTGTACCAAAATTTTATATAAATCTCATCCACATTGAAAAAGGAAGATTCAGTCTTTTCTTGTTTTTGAAGAATACTAGAATATTCATGGAATAATGATTTATTTCTTCAGTTTTCAGACAGGTTTACTGTCAGCATTTTCCCTCTACAAGAGCTCTCTGGGATATGTGGATATAAAAATATCAAGTTCTATGCCTTTAATATCTCAGCTACACTAAAATCAGCCTCTAGTTGACTCTTTTTTTTTTTTTCTGGTGACTAGCCTCTGGCATGGATTAATTCTTGACAACTTGTTTTTAATTTTAAAAATCAATGCAAGCAACTTGCCATAATTAAATAATTATGTAGGGTTTTAAGAAAGCTCAGGACTAAGCATAATAATAATCAGTGCTGCCTTATTACAGTGTATGGGTGTTCAATTCTGTAAAACAGCTTACATTTCCGATTAGAAGTAACTTGTATGTTATATTTTAATGTGTGCAAAACAGACATTTTGTTCAAAAATGTATCATGAGCCCAGTTTAGCTTTCTGTTTATATGACTGTTCTCAATAAAACAAATATGTGTGCAGAGATAATTGATGAAGCATGCTTTAAAGAGAAAAATCTAAACAACATTTCTCTTTCCTTCCCCCTCATTTAATTTCCACTGTTACTGGGAGTGTGCTGATGCTGAAAGATACACATGGCAATGTTTAGCTTGCATGTGCCCTTATATTTGTTTTTAGAAACTGTTCCAAGAAACAGCCATTTCCGAGCTCTGCATATGTGCGTGTTAGATGCAATTCGCCATATAATTTTCATAGTCTTTTACATTCTTCATGAAAGATCTCTCCTGCAGCCCTCTGGGTTTTTACTGGGGATGTGGTGGCACTTCCAAGACTGAAATTTCTCTGCAGAAGCTCTTTCCTGCTGGGATTCTAGGGAAAAAGAGGTGGATGAGCGGAAAATACAGACCACACAGGTGGACTCCTGTGCCCTGTGTGCACAGTGAGATCTTGAAGTGCATGAGAAGTGCCGTGTTTCCATGTCCATGAGATGTACTCTTTTGCTTGAAAAATAAGGTCTACAGTAGGAGAAATAGCAACACCTGTGGCAGTGGCATATCAGCAGATATGAAGAATAACTTGTGTTGAGGAATGGAATAAATGCAGAAGAAATTGTGGTTGTTCTTGTAACAGAGCCTCCTGCTCTGCACAATTAAGAGGGATAGATGGTCCTATAATGTGAACCTTTTAGTGTCACATTGAATGTGAGGATGTAAGGAAGGGCCTGTAAATAATTGTTAGGATTTGGAGGAAAAGTCATGGTATGTTGTTTGAGATGTCCTGTAAAGATAAGGTTGCTGTACAAACAAAAAGATCAAAAGAACAGTGAGAACCATCAGTGGTGAAGAAAGTGATGGCATCTTAATTTAATGATTCCCAAGAAAACTTGAAACTATTGTAATAAAATATTGTGAGAGCCCCTGGAAACGAAGAATTAGAGTATACAGATGTAAGTCAGGGTGGCTGTTTCTGTTGTCACTGTGAAACACTCTGCCTGTGGTCAGAAACAGACCCGGAAATGAAACATGAGAAAAATAAGCCCTATTTCATTGCCACGATTTTGTTGATTCCATCAAGCTACCTGCAGTAATTTAAAGGTAATTGGGGGTTGCTACCCATTGAATGTTACCATTTCTGTGATGTGCAAGAAGAGATAGGTGTAGTCTAATTGGATCTGCCAACTAATACTCAAAGAATATTACTGTCTTTAAATTGCTATGTAATTTGCTCATGCTGTACAGAGCAGAGAAGATATCCTTCTAATAGGAGCTTTTGTTATAGTAATGCCAACGGCAAGGGAAAATATTCTGATTATTTTCCAGGAGATAGAAGCTGCTGCTGTTTGGAAAATTGTGCATTACACCATCTGTTTCCTTCTGATTGCACACTACCATAGCCATTGTTGTGATTAATTTCTTTGCTTGTAGGCACAAATTTGAGTGCTCGAAAGAAGATTAAAAGCTTGTTTGTGGACAGGGATGTAGCTAAAGGCTAGATTTCAGTAGGATTGTGTGTACTTACCAACTTCACAGTTCGAGTCATCAATCTTACACATGTATTTGA
The DNA here is from genome assembly GCA_013399695.1 of Formicarius rufipectus. NCBI lineage: Eukaryota > Metazoa > Chordata > Aves > Passeriformes > Formicariidae > Formicarius > Formicarius rufipectus. The sequence continues at coordinate 559,260 of VXAU01001810.1, forward strand.
TATGTGAAGAAAACAAGAAGAACATCCTTTTGCTTCGTTGTAGCTCTGCATGAATTCTTGGTGAGGTTTTCACCATATGCCATTAGTGCCATCACATACCTAAAACACCATGGGGAGAAAGAGTCACTTTTCATAGAAACCTGTAAGGTCTTCAGCCCTAACTGTTAACTGAACACTGCCAGGTCCATCACTAGGCCATGTCCCTAAGTGGCACATCTATATGTCTTTTAAAGACCCCCAGGGATGGTGACTCACCCCTTCCCTGGGCAGGCTGTCAGCCGTTCTTGTGAAGAAATTTTTCCTAATATCCAACCCAAACCTCCTTGGTGCAACTTGCAGCCATTTACTCTCATTCCATCTACCTCGTTTTCTAGCAAGACTTGACTACTAATAAAGATGTATAGTTTCATTAGTGTCCCACTTGATTGTCAGAATAAGTCCTTTGGTCATGAGACCAATGTGCCCTAAAAGCCCCAAACAAGTAGTTAGCCTGTCAGGTAGGAGGAGAGCCCTGATGGCTGACAATCTGCCACAGGTGCCCCCTGGTTACATTTGGTGCCTCCACCACAGAAGTCAGCAAGTCTCTGCAGATGTTTGAACCCTGACTATATAATATAGTGGCAGTGTGTATCTTCGTGGTTTTCTACCACCAGGCTGTATCCATCCTTCCTTCCTTTTAATGCTTCTGTACTTAGGTAGCTTGGTAGGCCTCTGACCCAGGATGGGTAACACCACTGCAATATGCAGTGGTCCATTTGCTTCGTATAATGCATTTGGAAAACAGGTGGTATTTGTGTGAAACTCGTCAGTCCTTAATTAATATTTTGATCCTTTTCTTGGTTGTTACGTTTCAAGATTGTCACATTTGTTTATTATTTCATGTTGAAATTTGAACATCTTCCAGCTAGCACTGTAATGATTCTCCTCTGTTAACACAGTATACACACACTAGAATTTTCTAGAAAGTTATTAAATATTTACTTCAATGGGACTTCATGGAAGATTGTCTCTTTGAATTGGCTTTTAGAGTAAGTCATGGTACATTGTATTTTAAAACACTTCTTCAGGGCAATGTGTGTAGTGGTATCTATTTGGGTTGTGGCAGATCTGTGGCCACAAAGGACATAGTTAAATATAATTGAGAGGAAAATCTTGACTGCCAAGTAAAGCAGTATTATCAATTTCCTCTCTCCTGCATTGAAAGAGACAGGGGGAACAGACAGTGTAGGGTTTCCTGATATGTTTTAAGAAAGCCTGGGATTCATTTCCCCACCCTTCCTTCCTATTAGCTGTTTGTTAACTCCCAGGAAGATTCAGGTTTTTCTTGTGAGACCTCTCTACTCACACATTCTGGAGAGGGGCTCTGCCTTTGAGGGGCTCAGTTCTCACTTTTTTTGCAAATACAGGGGCAGGAAGAAGAGTTGTATCGTTGATGGGAGTCTAGCATCAGGCAAGCGAACTGAAGAGGAGTTTCTAATTGACAACATTGTATTTACAAAGGTATTTTCTTTTAATTTGCTGGCATGAGCATAGCATTTGCCCCTGGAGAGTGCCGGGTGCTTGAGACACAGAAGTAGGAAACGCAGCAAGTGTCGGTGTGAGATTTCTGCCCTCAGAGTTGTGAAATTGCAAGCAAGACTGTAAAGTTAAAAGAAAGATATCCAACTTGCCCTTCTTCAGGAGAAACCTCACATGTTTCTTTGCAGCAGCTGAACATCGCTCACGTTAAGGAGAAGGATGTGAAGACAGAGGCTGTGGTACCAGCTACCTGGGGAGAGCAGAGGCATTGGATATACATGTGCTGCTGGAGTGCACTAACAAACTGGATGTTTTCTGCGGGTTTTTCTTCATCCAAAACAGCACAGGGCTGTGAATTTGACTATAGTTATTTTGGATAACTCGAAGAAGAGGCAGTTTCATACTTTTTTTAAATTTTACTTGCTTGTCTGACTTGCTAACGTGAGAAGCTGTGCCTTCTTTATTCATGTGAATCACACTGAGTAGACTGAAAGCTGTGGCAAGATGTCCTGTCTGCTGGGTGCAGCGTGCTAGGAATTGAGAGGGTCTAACACCTTTGTGCAGAAACTGTCTTGGCATCTTCAGTCCAATAAGTGCAACTGATTTTTCTTTTTCCTTTCTAGTAAAACCAGGTATTGGTTCCTGAGGAAAAGCACATACAATTCAAATAATTGCACTGCACCTGTTTCCAGGTCTTTCAATCCACGGCCTTTTTTAATCATTTTTGATAGCATTTGGATTTGATAAACAAGTTTCATCTTCCATTGACATTTAAAAAACCAAAATTATCTTTCAGTGTGTTAGAAGAGTGTAATACTGAAGAGCAGATTTTTTATTTCCTTTACTGAATAGCTTGGTGAAGATACAACCATGTCTCAACGCCGTCTTTTAAAAGAAGGACATGAAAGTCATTTTAGGACCCTACCAAGATTCTTGCAAATCCTCCATGGCAGACGGCACTCAAGAAATAACCCACATCAAATATGCTCTGGTGAGGTGAATGTTTATGTGATCCTGTAGTGTGGTGTGTGTATGTACATAGAATGTTGCACTTAAATTTGAGCAGCATGTGAATTGGAAGGAGCAGGAAGCAGCCTAGGATATATGTTACTGATTTTCTCAGCTGATGATTCTTGCAGGAATAGGTATTCTCTGAAAGTGAATTCATGTAGGGATCCAGCAACTGTTACAGTTAAAATATATATCTTTATCAATATGAGGTATTAATTGTGATAATGATTGTTCTCTGTCACCAGTACTTACTGGAGAAAAACTTTGTCTTATTGTATCTTGAAGTTCCAGGCATGTGACAGTATCTAACACAGCTTGTAGTGCTTGCTGCCAGCCCTCCTTTTGTATTCCAGGAGAATGCCACAGAGTGCTCTTCTCCTAAAAGAATATAATAATGCCCCCCCCCAAAATATTTTTAACTATACTGAAAAAAAAATCAAGAAGTCTCTGATCTTAAAGTGTAATGTACTAAATTTAGGACTTGCCACCACTTAGTCAATCTTAGTCTGTTTCATACAGTATGTGGTGTAATAATGTGTTAGTGTGACTGATAGTTATATAATCTTTGTGGTTCAGAAAAGCTACATTTTGTTTGTTTGTTTTCTCTGAAATAAGTTAACTTTGGTCAAGACAAGGGGAATTAGATACTTCAATAATTAATTAAAACTTGTGGGTTTTATGCATAGTGACCTATTGTGGCCTTAAAAAAAAAGAGGATTTTTTTTTCTTTTTTAAATTAATTTGGAAGTTGAAATCAACATAAGCTAAGCTACCTTAGTTAATTTTCAAGGCTTTTCAGTATTCCTTTCTTTAATGCTGACATTTATTCTCAGTTAAAAAAACAGGAAGAGAAAAATGCCACTCTGGTGATTCATTTTCCTCACACCTTCATTTGTACTGTGTTCACTGAGTCTTTTGTTATCGATTGGGTTTGGAATTAAAATTGTAAGGGGTTTTTTGTAAACTTTTTTATTATTTCTGAAATGTAAAGATTTCACCTTTCCTGACTTATGAGTTCTGGACATACCTGAGGCCAAGGTTTGGTAATTTTAGGGGTGTTAACTAGTACCTTATTAAAATTTAACCTTTAATTCTATTCAGCTCCAAGTAGAATTTTTTTTAATTGCTATTAGTGGCAGTAAAGAAAAATCAAGAAGAATTTAGAACTTAGAATTTTACTCACATGGGATGTTGTCTTGCAAAGCAAAGCAAAACAAGGTCTCCTCAAATTTGAACCTTACTTTCACATAGAATTCAACCATCACTTGATAGCACTCACAATGCAGCCAAGTCCTAAGTGCAGTCATAAAAACCATCAATTTCACCAAATATATTTATGGTTTTATGAGTTTTAGACATCTGCTGGCCGTTCATTACTGGACTGGAACTAATTCCAAGTAGAGACAAAGCTTGACAACATAGGAGAAAAACACAAATTTAATCTGTTGGATTCTAACATAGTTTTCCAAATTTTTGCCTAATTTCCTTTAGACTAAACTCCTTAATACAAATCTTGTAATGCCATGCAATCACCTCTTACTGGCACTGCATACAGGTGTGTGTATAGTCAGGAAATAGTATGTTTCTGTAGGAAGCTGTCTGTTCTGTCTCCCACCCATCTTTATTATTATTCCAAAGCTCCTTTTAATGCTGTTGCAGCCTTTTCTGTTTGAAGTCTTCAAATATGCAAAAATTCTGTTTCCTTTCCTTCCTGTTACCCATTTTATGTTGACAGTAGGAAAGCAAGTTTATGCTTTTAATGTTAACCTTATATATCCAGTAGAAAATATTCAATTGATTTGGTCAGTGCTGTTTTGTGGCCTTTTTCCACCTTGCTGGTAGCAAACCTCAGCTTTCAGTGGCACTTTCAGACCAGATGTTACACAGACGGTGGATCAAAGTTTTAGGTTGTGGAAAGGAAGAGGTGATCCAGCCTAGGAACATTTCTATCATGTAGATATACTGGGTGAAATTACAGTTTTGGCAAGAATGTATTTCCCAACTAAATGTGCTTGTGGTTCTGTGAATCCCATGATGTATGCACCTCTCTTTTCCTTGTGACAAAGTTGAGCCACTCTGTCCTGTTGTCCCAGGTCTCATAAAGCTTTATTCTCTCTTCATTAGCATATCTGGAAATTGCTAAGAACATGTTTGCTTTGCTGCCACTTCATCCTTTCCTCTCATGTTAAAATCTTTAATATAGAATATAGAAATCTTTAACTGAACAATAAATATCCTCGTTCGTATATGGATTTTGCATTATCTTATTTACCTTAATAAGGAAAGCTAGGCTGGCTTCCAGAGTCATTATACTTCATCAAATCTGTCTTTGTTTTATTTTCCTTTTAACAAAGCAGACTTTCTTTATTTCAGCTTGTGCACAGTTGAATCTGTCCTCCTTGGCCTAATGCTCACTGTGCTGTTCTCTGCAGGTGTCTTCTACTCAGGGCAGGCTGTGTTGCCTTTATCCACTCATCTTGGTTGAGCCTTGGCTCTGGTGACATTTGCTCTTTGGAATGCAGGCGTTTTGGACCAGGTGCCACATGGCCCCTCCTGCCTCAGCAGGCAGTGCCTATGCTGGTACAGCCTGGCTTGTGTGAGACAGCATCACGTTTTCTGAACCTGTTGCTGAATTGTGTACCTTCTGTGTGTTTCTGCATCTCTGGATGCAAGCAGGTGGGGCAGCAATTGTGGGTTTGTGGAGGATTTCAGCCCTGGAATACTGTGACTCTGAAGAGTCTTCTCTAGGAGACAAGTGTCCCACCAGCAGGGGAGATTTCCCAGGGCACTGACTTGCCATGGCCCTTTGTGATGGACTTCCTGGAACAGTGCTCACAGACCATCCTTTGAGGTTCTCCTTCTCGCTTTCTCTAAGCAAATGGGAACAGTAGGTCAGCTTGAACTGGGAGTTGTAAAACAAGTCTGGCAAGTGGAGATGCCAGAGACATTTGTCTTCAGTCTGTGCTGCACATAGTATGGATGGGGAGTATCTTTGGAGGCATCCTGTAGTCTGCATCTTTTCACGCTGGATTCAGGTTAGTTTTCTGATGAAGATGACTGAGACTGTTTGCTTTCCCGTGTAGCTCTGGGCACATAGTGAATGGTTGGATGAGGAGACTGTGTCACAGGGTCTTTCCAATCCAAAGAAGGGTACAGTGAGGCAGCATTGTAATGTTGGTGTCTAATACTAAGAGGTTTTTGTAGTGAAAGAGGCAGACAAAGCTTGGCTAATCATAACCTAAATAATCCACCATGAAGAGTAAAGAAGAGTCTTGAGGAAGAGCACTTTTGCATCTTCTATGTCAGCTAAGGGGATGGAGATGTGGTGCATCCTCTCCTGGAGTTGTATATCTGTTAGATATTGGACATTCTTGTGTGGGGAGAAGGAGTTAGCTTTGCAGGCAGGCCAGCAAAATGTGTGGATGCAGGAAATGTCAGACTGAACACATTAATACAGCAGATATATTTAAGTACCTGAAGGCTTCCGTGTACCCAAAGCCCTCCTGGAGTCTGTGCAAACACTGACATTTCTGGTCAGCGTTAAAGTCTGCCACAACAACTTTATTCCCCACACCAGAATGGTCCAGGCATGTAAGGCTGTGTTGTCTATATTCATATCTTTGTTTGCTAGCTGGATAAATACGTTGAATGTGGATTCATTTGAGATTTTGGGTTTCCATGTTTGAGACTTTCATTACCTGCCCTACTTGAGATGCCCTCACACTTTTTCCGTCAGAAAGATGGAGAAGAGAATTGGGTGTGAATCCATAGCAGAGACTATAAAACTGCATCTGTGAGTAAGCAATTCAGTATGACTGGTTCCAGATAGTATGGTGAATATCTGCATGAAAAACAGTTTGCTTTGCCTTGTTAAAACCTAACATGAGTGAAAATATGCTTGGGGCTTATGCTTAGGTACACTGTATGAGACACTGGGTATATCAGCAGTCTGTAAATATTCAGGGTGGGGACATAAGGGGAGAACACTGTAATTAAAGAGATAATTACAAGAACAATGGCATTAGTGGAGGAAAATATATTTGTAAAGTCATCTTGTGCCACCTGTTGCATTTATGGAACAAAGTTCAGTTAATACAAAATCTCTTACCTTCTCAGAGTAGTTTGTTCTAAGCAGGGAAAGGGAAAAGTGGACCTTTTTCTTCTCTTGTGATGGATCAGAGAGGAATTTCGGTAGCAGAAATGAAGAGCTATTATTTTTTCTCAGAATGGTGTTCATGGCTGGACTTTGTAGCGCAGGGTAAGTTGGCTTAACTTTATAATAGCTCCCAGATATTGTAAATGTAAACAGACCTGTGTAGTCTGTTAAGGCAGGTGTGTGGCCTGGGACTGTGCTCTTGGAAGTGTTTTGAACTTGTTTTATATATGCCAAAAAAGCATGCATTTCAAGAGTCTTAATATAAATTTTGCGAGCTCATTGATTCTTAAAAATACATGCTGTTCACAGAATATACATCATTGGAAAAGTCTGAGTGGTGGATGGTAGTGTTTGGATTTTATTTTAGAACACTTTTTTCAAAGGAAATAAAATACTAGATATTTTATGATCTAAATTTTCATATAAGGTTTTCATAAACCTTTCTTTCCTCTTAGATAGCACACCCCAAACTTTTTACCATTTAATATCTGTGTTGTACTTAAATTATTTGTTGGGCTCACGCAAGTTACTCAGTGAAAAGTAAGCACATCAGCAAAACAGATCACAGCTAACATCCTTCTGAACACAGAAAAGTGCCCAAGAAGTGTGTCCATCAAAAGTGAACTGTTTTTTCCCTGAAATAATTTTCAGAGCATCATCATACAATTTAATAGGGATGTGTTCAGTATATGTTTCCTGAAAAAGAGATTGTCACTATTCAGATACCAATCCAGTGACACTGGCAAATGTTTCATTTCCATCCCTGAGGTGTCTGTATTGACTTGTCCTATAAATCTGAAGGATCTCAGCCTCCTTTTTTTAACAGCATTTTCCTGCCTTTTCTTTTAATTTTAAAAGCTTTATTCTTTGTTTTAGAAGGTAAAAGTGAAGGGAATTCACATTTTGAGGAGTGTATTTTACAACCACATTAAGATGCATGCTGTCATGGAAAGCTGAAATGTGTAAAAAGGATGGTATTATCAGCAGATTTATGAGAGTGGTCCCACTCGAGATTCCTTGGGTTAAAAAGTGAATTGAATAAAATTAAAACATTTTAAATTGCACTCCTGTTAAAGTTACTGTATAAAAAATGTTGATGCCTCAGTTTGGAGGAAAGAATGTTATTTCTGAAGCTGTGTGCATAATAACAAGGGAGTATGTAGATTCTGGGGTACTGATATACAGGCCACCACTTTTATTTTCCTGCATGATGATTCTTCCAAGAAAACAAGGGCTTTTTAGAATCTTTCTAATGGGTGAGAGACACACACACATACAGAATTAGGGGCAATACAAGACCTTTCCTCTAGGTTCCTTTTCCATTAGATCCACACTGATTGAACTCCATGAGCCTGTATCCTTGCCTCTTGGACCTCCCCAACCTCCACCTGTGATTCTTTCTTTTTCCCTGTGTGCTATAATTTAAGCTGTCTGTGAGTTCTCTTACAGGGGACAGACCTTTTCTAAGGGATGTTGTGTGACATTAAGGGCTGCACATGTGAATGGAGAGAAAAAATGTGAAAAATATTTCTGTTACTTCAATGCACGTAAAGTGAATCCTCAGAAAACAGAATGTGACTGTGCATGTGACCCTTGAATTGGGGAAAAAGTGTCTTCCTGAGCATTAGTGATATTTGAAAAACCCATTTAATTAGAGACACTAGCATATGCAACATTAATGTCATAATAGGCAGTGGACTAGGAGGAATTTATATTTTGGTGCTTTCATGGCTACTGAAGAATGTATGAAAAAAAATAATGCAACAGTGAAAAAAGTAACTTAGAGTTTCCCTGGTCAATACTCTGAGATGCTTCGCCTCAATGATTTAGAGAAAAATTACATACTATTTTTACAACATACTTTTGCTTTTCGTTATTGAGAATTGTCAACAAGTAGATATTTGCTCTCTGGGCAGAGCCAGCCCTGGAGCCAGGATGTAACTTTATTTACTCCCTTTATCTTCTTCATTGTTCTTTCAAGAAGTTACCAATCTCAAATGATGTTGCAATCTCTTTAGCTGTATTGAAGTCATGCTTAATAGGACGGTTTGCACTACTTCCTCTTACTGTGTGTGCTTACAGTGTTTAACAAAATCCCACATGATCTCCAAATTAACCTCAAAGGTTAAGCCAACCTGAGAAGGTTGAACACACATGGCCTCGTGGTGAGGCACACTAAGTCAAAAGGATCAAAGTTTATTGTAAGATTTCCAGCACTTCCTGGTTGAAGCTAGCTCTTATATTTACTTATTATTTTATCTTATTTCAGAGCCACTATGTCTTCTTCCAAAGCAGGAAGCGAAAATCAGTACAACTATTATGTGTTTAATTTCTTGCTCAGTGATTTAAAAAACATCTCAAAAGAGATTCTGTTTTAGCAGTTAATCCAGCCTCACACAGAGTTTCTGTTTCTTGCACTTTGACTCAAGTATGGCACGAAACCTTCCTCACTCTTGTTGGTTGGTGTTTTTCCGAATATAATGGCTAAGGGCTTTTGACAGTCTTCATTTTCACATTTACTTACTCTTCATCACTATCTGTCAGCAGTCTTTGATGTCACTGACTGTGAGTTTGTCAACTTGCACACAATTCAGGGTGAGGGACCAGGCTGTTGAATAAGTTTATTCTTCCCTTTTGGAGTGAGTCCAGAGAACTAACTGAAGGACCTGGGAATCTTCTATAGGGGCTGCTTCTTCTCCCTTCTTATCCCTAGGTGAAAAAAGATGAGATTTTTTCCACCTGCACTGCTGTCATCGTGCAGCGAGTCTCAGTCTTACATATTTGTAATGTCAAAGTTTCTGGTCAGTTCTGGAGCTTTTGTAAATAGAGGTCACAGAAAAAGTGAGTCCAGTGACTGAGTTAGAAGACGACCTTGAAGACCTCAGTGGGGATGGCTTGGGGGTGGAGATGGTCTTTTAGTAAAGAATTCTGTCCACCTAACAAACACATAGCAGTTGGTGGGGCAGCTGGGAGAGAGTGATTCTGTAATTTCAGGTGTGAAGTCAAGAGTACACTTATTAAAATTGTGTCTAGTAAAATTCTGGTGACAATTTGTTTTATTGTTCTGGATTATAATAACTCTTGTGAATTACCTAAATAATCTTAATCTGAACAGTGCTATATAAGGAAAATCATTAGGAGTTTCAGATGCACAGTCCTAACATAGTTGCTTAGTCGTATCAGTGGTGAGTAAGTTATGAATGATTCCCTCTTTTAATGTATTTATCTGAGAAATCACTTTAGAATTCTCCCCAGAACATGACGTAGTTTATATGATTCTATGTCAGAGGACTAGTTGAAGAACTCTTTTTATCTGTGTCCTTTGGCTTTTGGGGAAGGAGCTACTTGCTTTTCAGGCTCTGATTTGAAGGAAAGATGCTATATATATATTTCATTCCTTTTCTTCTTCTAGCAGAAAGATAAGATTTCATGAAACACAAACAACTTGTTTCATTCAGTGAGTCTGCAGAGCAGAATTCCTAAGCCTTCATGATTTAAAAAGAAGCATTTTCTCTGTTATAGCCAAACATTTGTCTGATTCTTGTCCTCTTTGGTGGATTCCAAAAGAGTGTATCAGAAAGTGGATAAGGATTAGTAGGTCAGTGAAACAAAGAATTCGAGATACTCCATCTATATTCTTGCATTAGAGAAACTTTCCCTTTCTAATAGTGCTTGTAGTAGCTGGATTTTTGAAACTGAAACTCAAAACGTGCCCTTCTAGGGAGCCCCAAGCCTCACAGCTCTCCTTCCAGACTCTCTAGTTTCTACCATCTGAATCTCTAGTCCTCCAGTAGTGTCTTCAGATGTTTTAACCTGACTGTGCATGTGGGGCACAGGTAATGTTCGGCTGTCTGTCCCTGTGTCATCTACCACAATGGCTGTCAAAGACTGTGTAAGGACTTCAGGTGCAAGTACAGGTGAAGTCTGTTAATCTTCATCACTATAAACCTTTCCTCTTTTGGTTGATAACATTTGACCTTAGTTTCTTTTCTGTTTTTTTTTTTTTCCTGACTTCCAGCTATTGAAAATTATGTTCTTTGTATGCAAGGTAAGTTGTAATAATAATCTTTGCAGATGTCCCTTTATAGTTATTTTAGGGATCAATTCCTTTGGGGAGGGGGGGAAATATTCTATGAGTGTTTTCCTATTTAATTGGAAGTTATTTCATAGTTCAGAAGCAAATATTTTTTATAATGGTAAAATGAAAACATTTTATGCTATGCTTTGCTTACAGAAATGTGTTTTTTTAATTGAAATAGATATGACAGCATCCAGATGCACGTGCTGAATAATGATCAAGAGTGCTAACTTAATATTTCATGAAAAGATACCTCCTTTGACTGGATGTAATATATATCTGGCTTATATATACACTGATGAACAGAATGTCCTATGGCAGAAAAGATACTCGAGAAATAAAACAGAGATTTAGGCACCTTTTAACTCAAGCAGGAAGACAAAATGTGTATTTAAGATATCTTGGTGGAAGATTGCTTTATTCCTGAGTGTGACTGGAACTTTAAAGATTTATGTTGTCAAACAAAAAGAGTAACATTGATTGCAGTGTGAGAAAGGAACTGCACTAGCTCAGCTGACTGGTTGTACAGTGCTCCTTAAGTGTTGCATGCACCACCAAGGCTCAAAGATACAGAATTATGTAGATGGAAGTTGGGTACATCAGCTAAAAAGTGGGACCCTCAGAGTCCTGGCTTGGTCGTTCGGGTCCCTCAGTATCACCACTTGGTGAGTACAGTTTTCAAAGTGCCCAAAAATATCCCTCTGGGAATGCAATAGATGCCATCCTCAACTGCAGTGGCATCTTCAAGCGAGGAGTTGCTCTGCTTACAACCTGTGAGGTGTTCTAGTCCGTTCAGCACAAGTAACCTGCACCCGCAGTTTCACACAAGAACAGCGTCTGCTGCCATTTTCACTGACAGCATTAGAGGAGGTTTGATGCCACCAACCTTTATTATTAAAGATTAAAAACATAAGAACTGTCATAGTGGCTCCCAACAAAGACTGTTTCTTTGCCAAAGGAAGGACTTGGTGTTTTGGCCCAGCTCTTGGAATTTCTTTCTAATATTCAATCTTCTAAATATAGATCAGGCTGTATGCAGAGAACTTATGTTGGGAACATTTGTAATTAACATTCAGATTTTGAAGTTTTAGGACATTGTTTTGAGGATCATATCCTTGGACTCAGGTAACAGCATTGTCCCTGAATGTGCCTAAGCCACTGTTTGGAAGGCAGTTCAGTTTAGTGCCTTAAAAACTGGAATTTGACTGGGGGTTTGAGGTTAAAGATCTTACACTCACAAGAGCTATGGATCCTCCACCCAGTATTTTCCATTCTGGCATGCTTCCATTATAAAAAAAGAGGAAAGGTATTCCTAGGCCCGTCATATCAGATGGGTGTTTGGCCCTTTGCGCCTTTCAGGTCACCTCAGTTTACCCCCTTCAGTGTTACAAAGTAACCCAGCATATTTTTTGGGAACAAGGAGTCATAAACAGAGTAATAACAACTGTTTTCCACATTAGACTGCTTCCTTCTCTTGGTTACAAAACCCTATTATTATTATTGTTTACATTTAAACAATGAGAATGCTCCGTCTTCTCTCCCTGTCACAGCACACACCAACCTCGAACTCTTGGGGTCCACAGGACTTTTATGGATGCTCTGCAGCACAGTGCTGCCTTGAAGTCTCCTCTCCAAACAATGGGCTTGTTCACTCTTAAATAGCTTAAATTTTTTAAAAACAATTTCCTCTGTGTGACCATGTTTATTTGAGAAAGGAAAAAACAGAGGTTGCTGTTGTTACCTGCACGGAGCATCAGTGCTTCCGAGAGAGAAGACGTGTTTTAGAGCAGAACGCCAACATTTAAACAAGTGAGGGGATGCAGTGTAGTATGAAACAATAATATAAGAGCAAAGTAGGTTTTGGGTTACAGTTTGCTGAATTGGGGGGCACACCAAAAATGTACTGATTAGCTCCTAATCTCTGCTTTTGCATGGGAGACAGTAGTTTCAGTGGAATTGTGGCCACAGACAAGAATAGGCTTGCACTAGGTCTGAGTCTGTTTCTCAGTGTTTAAGCTTCAGGAGAAACTTCGGTTACTGGTTTATAGCCCAGCACCTGATCTGAAGACCTCCTTGCAAAGGAGTATTTGCCCAAGCCCTTTATCAGCCAACTGCTGGTGGCTGCACCTGTGAATCTTCAAATGCTTGTGAATTGACCCCAGCTGGGCTGGCTGAAGCTAAATACCAGTCAGCTTCTAGTAGGCATCAGAGGGATGGATGTTGTGTTTTTGGGGGCAAGCTGATGATAGTGCTGTGAGTCTGTTCCTTCCACTCAGGTACAGTAAGAGCTTCTTCCTTCTTGCCTAAAGAAAAAAAATAAATAAATTCAATTAAGTCATGGCTTTTTGTTGTTGGTTTCTGGAAACTAACACACTTAGATGCTGTCTCTTATTTATAGCTCAGCTGCTTTTTCCTTTGCTAGTTAATAAACTAGGATAGTTAAAAAGATGTGCATTTATTTTTTTCTCTGCTCTAAGGAATTATATGTAACTAATAGGAGGGACTTTGGTATGTGTTGTATGTGTGAGCTGCACCAACTTTGTTCATAGTGCAGGAAAAGATATTCTAATGAAGAAAGCATGCTGGGACCAGATGGAAAGCATTTCCAGAATCTCAGGATGGTGAAAAAGGGAAATATTTGGAGGGGGTCCCTTACAACTTACTTCCCTCAAGTGCTCTGAAGAAGTGTGTACAGTATATTTCTTAAACAAAATTCCAATTTCTTGCCCTGAAGTTTTTCTCAAAGTGTAGTTTATAAAAAAAATCTTCACTGAGAAGTAGGGATATTTTCAATGTTACTTTGCTGTTGTTCTCTTTGTTTGAGGAGTATCTTGGTTGTTTGCAGATCCTTTGAATGGACTGGGTGTCTATATTTGTTACCCTCGGTATTGTGCATTTTAGTGTCCTGGAAAGGTGTCTGTGTGTTCAGCACTGGGTCAACTGCTCTAGTCTGGAGATCAAAACAGCAGCAGTTATGGGACATTCTGTGTTTGAGTACAAGTAGATGGAGGCTTTTGGCAAAAGATATAAAATCTGTCCTGCTGAAAAACACTGTTGAGTACTTGAAAGATGGGCTGCAGGATGAGACCTGAACTGAAAAGGCCTTATTTGCTGCCAGTGTAGCACAAGGAACTACAAAGATCTCACCTTTGATCCACTTCACTTGTGCTTTTTCACGTAGTGGAAATAAAAGGTTAAGGAGGCTGAGTTAAAATTATGTCGAACTAATCAGGTACATGCTTGGTAAGGCAGAAGCTGGTGGAAAATAAATGCATTTTTTTTCACAGGCAACAAGAAGAGCAGAAAGAATGGCTGGGGGTTGTGCCTCTATTACCTCTTACCCCTGTGAGGATTCGTGGGCATTAGTTCAGCTGCTGCTTGTGTCTGAACAAGTGGAATTTGCTCTTTGGCCTTCATTTCATCCTTCTTTACATCTTCTTTCTCCTTATGGAAAGAAGAAGAAATACAAAACTGCTTCAAAAGCTTTCTGGGGTTGAGAGGTTTCCCTAGAACTGCAAAAGCAGGAGGACTCCTCAAGTTTTGCTTTCTGACAATTGCCAAATTCCACTCAGTGGAGGTTAGAAGGTTGATGTGATGGGTTGCCAAGTTCTTGTACTCCTTCCCTAAAAGTTTGAAATATTACATCTCTTACATGACTGTTGTATCTGTTTTTGTTGTTGCTTGTCTCAAAGTAGTGTGAAGGTTTTTGAGGTGTGCTGAAAAATCCGGCCTCCTGGAATTAGAGGCTAATGCTGATAAACTGCTCTTGGCAGAGGTGGAGCTTTGTTGTTTCAGCTCAAAACCCTGCCCGAGCTGTCACACCTAGGCCAAAAGTAAATACAGTAATAGGGCAAGTAGCAGTCTTTAATGTGGAAAATGAAGGTCATGCTGCTGTTAAAAAGTTTGGTTTCCATACTGCTTTCCTGAATGGGCCAGGAAGCAACCCAGGAAACTGGAAAAGAGGAAAATGTCTATTGCTTTAGGTTGATTAAAATCTCAGGGACTGGCTGCTTTTTCAATCAGGTAAGGGTATAGGCTTCCTGTTTGCTTCCCAGAGACTGGAAACAGGACACAGTTATGGCTGCTATGCTGCAGTTGTTTATGGATGTTACAACTGCTCTCTGCAGAGTTAGATTTTTTTTTTTTTTTTTATTTCAAAGAAGTGATTTGTTAAACAGATCAATGCCTTTTTAAATGATACAATAGTATTTCTTAAAAATCCTGCATCTACTGAGTCAAAAGGTCAGGTGTGATTGTATGTCAATGTCTTTCCACAGAGAACAACCCATGTGAGCTTTGTCTCTTCTCCTGACTTAGTTTAACCTAGAATGTCATGCTGCTAAGTACAAGGGTAAAGGTATTTTGTTCTCTCATTGTGGTGAGACTTTCTAGCTTAAAAGGAAGTGAATTTCTGTTGAGAACCTGAAGCAGTCCTCCTGGTTGGCTCTGCAAAATAAGCTAGTCTGTTTTCTGCTCTTTTTTATCAGTGGAAAATGAGCTTTGGTTGCTCTTTGCTGGTGGTAAGTCTCTTCTTTCCTTGAGGAAATTGTGGAGAGTGTTGAAACCCAGGAGGGTAAAAGACCTGGCAAACTGGGAAAACAAGATACTATTCTGGAAACTCTTTAGTGGGGGGAATGGTGACCTTTGAGGATTGCCCAATGTGTTTGCTTGCATTTTTTCACACTGTTGCTGTGTGTGAGGACTGGGTGGGTTGCACAGTTTGCTGCAGCATGCACATGGCCACAGAAATTCCAAATCATATGTCAAAATCAAAACTGCCTTGATAAATAAGAAGACAGCGGCATTTTTATGTTATCAGTTATTTGGGTTTTAACGTTTTCAAGTGTAACCTCACGATAATGTGGGCCAGATTTATGCAGTGTAAAGATTTAAGATTGATGAGCAATTCTGAAGGATTTTGCATATACTCGCCAATCTAAAATGGCTGATAAGTGATATGATCTCATAATCAGATTTTTTTAAACTCATTGGGAACTATGAATAATCTTCCAGTGCTGAAATATTTTAAGTAACTTGTCCAAACCCACCTCAACTGATTATTTTAGAGATGTGGTGAAATTAATGGTTTTTTCTCTCTTAATTTTTGCCCCAGATCAAAACCAGGTTTCTCTTCTCATCTCTCTTCTCTGTTCTGGCTGTTCTTTAGGGATTTTTGGGAATGAGAATTTCTTCAAATTTTATTTTCCTTTCCTTCCTTTGTAATAAAGTTTTGCAGGCTCTATCGGTGTTCATCAGGAGCATCTGATATTTTTGTTGGAACTGGTTCTCACACAGATTTTGACCTGAAAGTTTTTCTGCTTCCTGATTACTTTGTTCATCTGGGAAAAAATGTTTCTGTGTACTTCAAGAGTCATAAAAAGGGTTTCCTATTGCTGACAAAGTTTTATTTTATATTCTGACTATGAATATAGTTGTGAGTCTGGCACAACACTTAATTTGTTGCAGTGGTCCTTTTTTGTTTTCCTTAATTTCTGAACTAACATTCTTTTTAATGTATATGTTTCAGAATACATAATAAGCTTGTTATTCCTTTGCTGCTTTTATCATGTTTTTCTGTTCTTATTACTCACTATTGGGTTCTCCTTTCTGCTGCCACTAAACTTCACATCCTTTTTTTTTTTTTTTTCCCCTTCACTCAGTGCTTTAATCCCACTGCTGGTATAAAAATAGATCTCATCCTCGTGATTTTTCTGAATTTTAGTCCTATCTTCTATCTAACTTCAGCAGTGATTTGGTTTTCATCTTTAATTACAGTTTTCAATTTTTATCAGACTGCAATCTCCCATCTCTGAATTTTGAACACCATTGCAGATACCTTCAGTCCCAAGCTAGGAGTCCTCTTTTCCTCACCCCAATGCTGCCTGACCAGCAGCATCCCCCTGCAGGCACTGCTATACGGTGTACTGCTGTGGCTTGTGCAGTTAAAAAGGTCACTTCCATTTCTTTGTTGGCAGCTGTGGACAGGCAGAACTGTTACTAAATACTGCAAGATAAAGTGTTATGCTACTGACTCCTGTGTGATTAAATTCAACCCAAAGACAAGTCTAGTTTTTGTGTCTCTGTGAAACAAGAAACCTTGGAAATCCTGCAGCACAGCCAAGGACAGGCCTGTGATTAAATACTTATTGGGGAGCTGGTTTAGAAAGGGCAAGTAAACAAAAAATATAAACCAATTAGCATTCATTTCTCAGACCCCACTATATAGTTTTTAAATTCAAAACTGAAACAGATGTGTGATAACTGCATTCAGTGGCCAGGCTTTTGTCATGGTTTTAGGGAAAGTCCCTAGGTGTAGTCATGAGGATAAGGAAGTACCATCCTTGATAGGATGCTACACTGCCTTAAAAAATACTGACATGTTCTTTAGCTTTTTGTTTTACTTCTTGGACACCTGTTGTAAGGGATGTGTAATCTTCAAAACTTTGAAGTTTATTTTTGTCTTACAGTGCAAAGTGTACTTTCGATATGGAATTTCTCAGCAGCTTTCCTTATGTTCCTTCCTGGCATTACCTTTTTCAAAGATATCACAGGGTTTGCCCTTTAACTGAACAGCACCCTTTCCTTTTAAGTGCTCCAGCAACAATTGGTATTACTAGCATCCTTGTTTTCAGTGAAAAGAGTGTTTTTCTTTCTGGATGACAGTTTTTATGGCCTTTTTTTTTTTTTTTTGGGCCACAATTTCTGATTGCTTATGCTTGTTTAAGTTTGGATGTCATACAGGAAACTTTTTTGATGACTTAGCATTCAAGCTGACAACTGCAAAGGGTTTCAAAGTGGGTTAATTTTGTTGCTGTGTGAATATTTAACAAGCTGATTAGTGTAATGGATTTATACAAGCACAAATGTTTGTGTGTGTATGCATGTATTATATGTATATAAACTAATTTTAATCCCTGAAATCTTTTGATGTAAACCAGGCACAAGTGGAAATTTTGAATGCTTGATGACTTCAAAAAGAATGGAACCTTTTTTGCATTCATTCTTTGGAATAAAACCAAACACCACCAAACATCAAGAAGGATTAGAAGGAGAAAATGCATAGGGCTTTTAAATAGTTTAGTATGCTAAACTAGATGCCAACAAATTATGCATCAAATTGCTCAACATCTTCAAAACTCCATACAATTATAAATTCAGCAGTTACAGATGTGAGTTGCATGTATTTTGCTAGGGGTTTGAGTGCATACTCAAAATATATATCATATACATAGCACATACTAAAGATGATACTATATAGATAGATTTTGTCATGCTGAATCCTATGAAGTGCTTGAAGCCTATTGGTGTGCTTTTTTTGCTAAGTACCACACCCCTGAAGGAAAAATGTTTAATAACTGTATTTTAATGTTGAACTTGCCAAACTTTAATAGTCTTTACCATGAGTGTTGCCACCCTCGTGCTGCATGCCTGCATGTCCTTTCTGAAGCAGCTACAGTATCTTGTGTATTTAAGCCACAGTCATAGCTTCCTTCTCCGCGTTTCATAAAACTAAGATGACGGTCTTTTACCCTCAATTGACTTTGCATGCATCTTCTGACAGCTTCTCCCACAGTGTTTTCCTCTGCTCTGCCTGTCATTCACAGCCTATGCCAAGGTGGGAGGGAGAGCTTAACCTGAGTGCAGAGTGTGAGTGGAGTTGAAATTGATTTCTTTGCATTTATAAATATATAGAGTTGTGCCCACGCAGGTTTTTTTCAGGAGGGTTGTTGCTCCTTCGTGTTTTAATAGAGTTTAAATTTGCTCTAAAGTCTTCTTGCTAATGTGTATGCCCATGTAGCACAGTTTTCCTCTGGTTGTACTTCTCGTTGGATCATGAAGGCCGGGGAAGGGTTTTGTGCTTCAACACGTTTGTTGTTCTTCTCTGAAGTGCACAGCAAGGAAATCAGGTATTATTACCATGAAGCAAATGTTTCCCCGTGCACATGGTCCAAAATAGAGTGCCAAAATAAAAAGGCATTAGGTTACTGGCTGGAACCCTCTTTTCCCAAGATGGTGTTTCATAGAAGCCCATAGTATCTCCAGGCCAGTTTTCTGTGCAGAATAGGGGGGGG
>VXAU01001810.1:578108-666372 GCA_013399695.1 Formicarius rufipectus
GGGGGGGGGGAAATCACCTTTGCCTGAAAGACCTTTTAGCCAGATATCTGAGGCCAGTTTCCACAGAGACACTTGGTGGGCTTCTGTGCATCCAGCACAGTGGGAGCAGGTTCCAAGTCTGCTCTGTGGCACAGGCTGAGCTCTCTGTATGTACTGTTTCTCATGTGTTGTTAAGTCTAAGGTCACTCTGGTCCCTAAAAGTGGGAGGTCAAGGTGTGTCTAGTTGGTTAATATTAAAGGATAGCAGAGTAGAAACATGCATTCCTTTATTTTGGTGCTCTTAGCCACAGTCATTATTACATCTTTTTTGTAAAAAAAAAAAAAAAACCACATCCCTGGAAATATTCAGTGCCAAGTTGGATGGAGCTCTGAGCAACTTAGTTGAAAGGTGTCCCTGTCCATGGCAGTGTGACTGGGACTAGATGATCTTTAAGATCCCTTCCAACCCAGGCCATTCTACAATTCTAAAACATATGTAACTGGAGATCTGAAGGCGAGGAAGGAGGAAGCTAGGTGAAAGCCTGGGGCATTACTGTTCCATGTATCTGTTGCACTACACCAAGAAATTAAATTATTTTTAAACTAGTACTTAGTTTTCACCTGAATTACTTGTTTCACTGTTTCCTGTGCTCTGAAATCTAAAGGCAGAAGCTTGTTGAAGGGTGGTTGTCCACACTGCATACAACATGAATGGGCACTGGAACAGGCAGTGTTGATTAATACAAAGGTTTATATTTCCTCTCTGCCTTGACAATGAGAACAAGCACAGGCAATGTGTTGCAGATCATTCTTTTTCCTCTTCTACATTCATGGGAGTTTTTGTGTGGTTTTGTTGGTTTGTTTGGTTGTTTTTTTCTTCTTTTTTTTTTTTTTTTTTTTTTCCTGGTTCAGTTTGGTTTTTTTAAGGAAGTAGCCAGCTTGCCAAAATACCAGGCCCCTGTATCTTATTGAATGTCCTTCGATGGGGGTGATACCTATCTTGAGAAGGGTGTAGCTCCTCTTTGCTTGGTTTTAATCTCTGAAGGAGGACTATAAAACTTCCTCTCCCTCTTTTTACATGTTTGGAAAGTGCTCCCATGGCTGCTTTATTATCACTTACTATCAATCAGATAACAAGAGTTATATTTTCCCCATGCTGTGCTGCACGTCACAGCAAAACCCTGGCGCTACCAGCAGACGTATCCAAGCATATTATAGAGGCCTTGTTTGATACCAGCTTGGTGCTGATAAGTAAGAAGTTAATATCTATGTATATACTTGAACTTGGTATATGGATTTCTAGCTGCTCTAAGATCGTTCTTCCTGAAGCCATGTTGTAGCTCAAGAGCTGGAAATAAAGTAGTATGAATTGTGATCTGTGTCTGAGGACTACAGGTCATGATATTGACCCAGGAGCCTGCACCTCCACCCAGCTGGTTAGGTGACCACCCTGGAAAGGGCTTGAAGCTGAGACATAGATCCTGTTTCTGACAATGCAACACATGCTGTTACCTGATCTAAGAGAGGTCACTTGCTCCATCTCAGCTTTCACATGTGTGAGTATTTACATAACTTGTGGGAGCAGCGTGAGGACTCATTCATCAGTTTTGAACTCTCTGCAAAATCCAATATGCTAATGACATGTAAAATACAGAATAGTTAAGTAAAACATTTCTAAGAAGTGTTACTTCTTTTAAATCTACCTTACTTAAAAACAACTGAAATTGCTTAGGAAACCCTTGTGTTTTGATACTGTATAGAATGTACACGGCCCCCAAAATGAAATAACAGAATTGAAAATAAATTACCTTGATTATATTCTTCTGGTCACATTTTAATGCTATGCACTGAATAGAGCTGCTTATGTAGTCAGTAGATGTATTATAATACATATGACTGGTGTGGAATTATTAACAGTTCCTGCCCCGTGGCAGATGCATGATAAGCACACAGATGTGGGACATTTCAGAAAATAACCTCTGGTGTGGTCTGTGGGTAACCTGCGTTTGTTTGGGTTTGTTTTTATGGGATTGGTTGATGACTGTGAGTGCTGAAGCAGAAACAGAGCTTTTTCCCATCTGCAAATGGGATTTTTGTGAACAGATGTAACCATCAGTTCAAGCTTTTTATCCTCGCTGTCCTCATTCCTTGACCTCTGCTGTTGTCTAAGGGCTCTTATAACACTGTGAAGTGAAGAAAAATAATCCATTTGTTTTCATGTGGTTGTTGCCATCACTCATGCTTATTGGTTCACTCCTTGTGTTAGTGAGTCTGGATGGCTAATAACTAATCTCAAGTGTATTAATTAACAGGTAGTCTTTCACCAAACAATTAATTTAAAGGATCAAGTAAAGCAAGACAGCCCAACATTCATGTCTGTTTTTGTAGTTTGTTGCCTTATTTCCTATTGCCTTGTGAATAAGATTTCAAAATATTTCAACTTGCAAAGTCACATTAGGATAATACATGTCTTTTTGGCAGCTCCTGCTGCTTTAGGTTGGCATTTCTTTTAGGGAACAGGTGCTTGATGGGTTTTCCACCAAGGAAAACAGCCCCTTTTGGTTCCACTGAAGACATGGGGTTGCGAATTCCCTCACAAATGGGAGAAGCTGAATGTATTTCTGGGGATCTTTCTAGTCAGAAGTTCATTGGACATCTGCCCCTTGGGCAGTTAATTTCCCTCTGTGGAGTAGGGATGAGTGGTAATAAAATATGATAATGATAGATTTACTGGACCATTTTTGTTAAAACTAGGCTTTTAAAGGGTGTGTTTTTGGCAAGGCGCACTCAAGATTAATTTTTTAATGCATTCTTATTCTGATAATGTTTGAACAGGGTATGTGTCCATATTTAAAGCAAACAGCTTGCGTCTAATGCATGCCAGCACTTTATGCAGGAAGACAAGAAGTGGTAACCAGCAGCCAGCAAGCCCTTCGGAGGACCTCTGAGCCTGCTGACAGGCACACTTGCTCTGCATGTAATTTGAAGAAAGGCATTGTGCCCCCGGTGGCTTGGCTTTGAGTGAAAGATGGAGTTTTGTGCTCTCGTTTTGCACTGAAGACGAGCTCACAGATAAATAGGTCACTGTCCGTGGAACTGTTTTGCGCTAAATCGATTAGAAGCAACATGACCTTAAGCCTGATCTCCTTGCTCTACAAAGATATTGCTGAATTGTGGCTTCTTCTGAAGAAAAGCACAGGTGTGTCTAGTATTTCAAATTTTGTTAGTTACTTGATTGCAGGTCAGGCAGGAACTTTGCCAGATACAGCATTATCCTACTGAGGAAAATGGGTTGGTTTAGTACAAAGGCAAAACTTGTATTCTGCTTGTGTACGTTCATGTATAAATATAATTTATTATTACATGTGTGTGTTTTCTATCCCTGTGTAAATTTGCAGTGTGTCCTTTTATTTGCAGATGTATTTCTCCGTACAGCAGATGTATCCACTAAATCTATTCATGTATTTTACACAGAAGCTACTTTGTTTGGGATTCGCTCATAACATGATTATGATGATCAGAATTGCTACTAAAGCTTAGAAGAAGAATTTGCTGCTGCAGAGAGCTGTCCTGCTGTTCCTGGTTTACAGTGTGTTTTAATTCTCAATTCATGGTGTTTTGTTTGAATATCAGATATGTAATTTCTGATCCCTATTGGAGGTAGGGAAAAAGCATAGTTTCTTTCACAGGATAGTTTGGTATCCTCTGCTTGTTAATACAGGAAAGTTAATCTAAAATGCATTATTTCTTGAATTCCTTCAGTCAAAGCTTTCTATAGAAATGTTGTTTCTGTTAAGATGTAATGAAATAGTGGAGATATTATTTGCCATTAATAGTGCAGCTACAGTCCATTGCAAACTGAAAGCCTGTTTTGTGGAACAGGGACAAGCAAAAATTGCTTCCTTATTCTGGTGCCTGAATCCACATTCCCAGTTCTGTTTTCTGCTTTTGGTATGCATGACTATTGCAGAAGAGGACAGAGAAAGAGCATTGAGCCCATGGACTCGTGTCTAATCTTCTGGGTTTTTTTGCTTTTGAAATGTCAGATTTAAATGAAACAGGTAGGTAAAGGGTGGGCCTTCTAAATGAAGGATGGATCTTCTTACTAATGTTTAATTAGTATTACTAATTATCAACATGCAAGTCTGAATGCTCTGCTTCTTAGTGCTACTAGGGGTATATACTAAAACGCACGCTGCTTAGAAGCAATGAATGAAAAGTGAGGATAACCATATGGAAAGGGTGGAGAGTTTAATCAGTTTGAGTAACTTTTGTTCTTTATGTGCATCCTCATCTGTCCTGAGAGGGGAGGGGTGGATATAGGAAACCACTGATTATTCTATGATAGAGTGAATGTCTGTTTTAAACTGCAGAAACAGGGAGTGTTTTGTGTCAAATCACGGTGGTGCGTATGTAACCATGCTAGGACTACTTGTGTAAATTGCATTTTTAAAATAGGGTTGTTTTAATTTGTATTTGATTAGTGAGAAATTAGTGAGCAGGGATGCTTTTGTTAGCAACTGCCAAGGCTTGATTTTTCATTTGTTGACTGCCACTACTTCTTGTGGGCATGTTCAGTGTGCCAGAAGTTACTCCTTTCTGGAGAACTGCAGAAAGATTTTGTGTTCAAAGTGGGCAGAAGGGTTGTCTCTTTCCTTGGCACTGTTCTTCCTTCTTCCTGAGCACTGCATGGGATCTTTTTTGTGCCTACAGTCAGCAGAGGAGAGAAAATGAAAGTGAAGGATAGGTCTTGGATATCCATCTTTCCATTGTTAACCCTCTGAAAAATTCCAAGGAAAACAATGCCTCCTTGGAGAATTCCTTCATCAGTTTGTGTCCAGAAGTGAATAGTAAGATGGCGAAAAAGATGTACAAACTGAAAAGAGAGGATGAGTTTGGAATATAGGCTCAGGACCCAAGTCTCTGCTCTGCTTAAAGACTGTGCAGGTAAGTTGTGAGCAGTGTTGGTTTTCAGCATCCAAATGTGTTTGTAAGCACCTCCTGTCTTGTAGATGCCACTTGCAAGACTAAAGTTTCTAACACAGTTTGAGTGTTGCAGTAATGAGATGTGGGAGCCAGCACTGCCTGTCTGTGGCCATGGGTCCCCAGGCAGTCTCCAAGTGACAGGATCTCAAGGAGGATCCCTCATGGATGTTCTCCTGGATTCTGTTGTAGGTAGGGGAAATGTGGAAAGAGGCTGATTTGGAGTACTAGCAGAAATCCTGTGTGTGCTTGTAATTGAAGGGAATGTTCTTAAAATCTGGCTATCATAGCTTTATTTGCAGTGAAAGCAGACTCCTTACAGCTGCTGGAATCAAGTGCAGCACATGGGATTTGCATCTCAGGGAGCAGATTTTGCAGTGGATGAATCCACTGGCATTTGCTTGGTCTTAAGAACATGCCAAAGCTTTACCTGAAAGAGGGAAAGCAAGGCGAGTCAGTACTATGCTTGTTTGCCCATGAGAGGTATGATATGATCTCTTCAGAGCTATAGTACTGCAGCAGGAAAGGGATCTGCTACTGGGTGGTAGTTTTGTGTCCTGTGAAGCTGTTAGTTGTTAATATGGGACCCCTCTGGTGGGTTGTGAGCAGTCCTTAGGAAATAAATGATTGGCTGGAGTTGTTTATAGAAAGCATAGCTAATTCATCATGACTCTGGGATATTTCCTCTTTCATTTTGAAAAGCTATTGCCTTAGCCATCTTCTTTTGAAAATTAGTGTACCTTGTACCATATGGTTGTAGACAGACTTTATTAGCCTGAGATTCAGCAAATGTGTCAATATAACTAAATGTTATGCTATACCGTATCAATTTTTAAAGTCAGCATATTGAATTATTGCATAATTTGGTTTGTATGTGATAATTTGTTGGAAGGCCATGATACCAATGTTGGCATTTTCTGTTTTCTTTCTAGGATTGTGGGGTAGGGTTAGGGACTCCTCACCAGAGAATTCCTTAAGAATTGCAAGTAAATTTCAGTTGAAAGGGACGTCTGGATACAATCTAGTTCCTGTTGTTCCTTCAAGCAAGTTTAAAGCTAAGCAGGTTTCTCAGAAACATCTGAGCATTGTGTATCACTAAGGATGATGGTCACTCAGCCTTACTGAGCAGCCTGGTCTAGTGCTTGGCTCTTTTCATGGTCAGCTGGAATTTCCCATTCCACATTATCTGGCTGTTGCCTCATCCCTTTCCTGTGCAAAGTTTCAGTAAAGGCATTCACTCCTTTCTAGTAAGTCTTAGTGTCCTTTAAAAACTAAAATATACACTCCACGACTTGTGCAGAGCACCTGTGATGTCACGGAAACCTGGTGCTCATTGGGATCTCAGCACAAGTATTTTGAAGTAAATCCCCGTCTGAAAACCGATGATGTGACTTTTTTTTTGTTCACTTGTTTATTTAAACCTGCCTTCAGTGTCTAAGGAGTCAGCTATCCCTGAGGTCAAAAGAGACTCCAGATGAGAACCCACCACTGGGGACATTCAAGGTCAAAGTTTGCCTCTTCACTGCACATGATAAATGAGAGATTTGAAATGAAGCAGTTTTATGGTTTTTTTCCTCAAATGATTTTATAGATGCTGTGTCTCAGGCACTTCTCTAAACATCAAATATCCAGAACTTCTTTCATTTACATTGCTTTCATATTCAAAATGCAGCTCTACTGCATTTCTGTGTTGTGCAGAAGACCCAATGCCTTTAAAAATTACAGAGCAGTCACTCATAGTGCTGTTTGAAGACCCTGTCTCTTATAAACCTTCATTTCATAGAACCTGTGGAATTGTCACAAACTAAGTTAATGTTAATCTTATTTCCTGCTTTATGCTTAGTTAGATGAGAGAAATTATAGGTGAGAGTAAGTGGTGTATGTATTCTCAGTATGAACATGACAGGGGTTTGTTAGTTCTAAGTTTTGAGCAAGGATTTTGCATTTCACTCGAGGCAGTTTCCATAAAAAATAGCTTATTGCTTAAAGGCCCAGAGCTTTATTTAGTAGAACTTGATTGGTCATTACAAACACGAGTCAAATTCTCAGATTGGATAAAGGATGGAGGCTTCGTTTGAGACCTAAAAGAGGTGAAAATAGGGGTGTGTAAAGCAAAGGAGGAGAGGCTTCTGTCAAACCTCTTGCACACCGGATGTGAGCAGCAAAGCATACTGTACTGCACTGTAGGATTCTGCAGCTGCCCATACTAAATAGGGAACCATGTCTGTGTCCTGCCTCTGTGCTATGTGAAACACTTAATATTAGCAGTGCTTTAGAGAGGCATGATGGATTTCATATTTTTAGTGGCATTAGTCCATAGTGCTTCAAAAGCTGCTTCATTAACAGCTCTGTCATCTGTGTGGTGGTAAAATGGGGCAGGAATTTTGGTTGTGAACTTAGCAACCTTTTCTTTCTAAGTCACATGTAGTCATAGTCTCAAATACTGACAGTATACTAGCATCTGCAAGTAAATGTCTTAGCTGAAAACTAGTACACAATTCTAAATAAGCCACTTAGTGAATGCTTAACCCTTCCTTCTCTCTCAAAGTGCTTTGCATACCTTTTCAAAACATTAGTTTATAGTTTACTGGTACGTGAGAAACTGTGCTTGTCTTCAGAGTACCATAAAATATAGAAGTGATTATGGCCCTCCTCTATGTCGTTGAAATGATAAAATTCAGGAAAGACCTTTTTACAAGAGCCTGCAGCAACAGGACAAGAAGCACCAGTTCTAAACTGAAAGAGGGCAGGTTTAGACTGGACATAGAAAAGAAATATTCTTTTACATTAAGGATGGTGAGGCAGTGGAACAGATTGCCCAGAAAAGTTGTGAATGACCCATCCCTGGAAATGTTCAAGGCCATCTTGGATAGGGCTTTGAGCAACCTGATGCAGTGGAAGGTGTCGCTCCCTACAGCAGGGGAGTTGGAACTAGATGATCTTTGAAGGTCTCTTCCAACCCAGCCCCTTCTGTGACAACCTAACAAGTGTTAGCACTGCTGTAATTTATCTCCAGAATAGATGTGTACAAGAAGCAATTAGATTTTTGCCACTTTGTTGTTTTATTAAAGTGTTTGGGTTTTTTTTCAAATCAAGAGTAAAATCACTCATTGTTTAAAATCTTACCCTGCTTCCAAAATAGCACACAAATAGTACTCTGTTTAGTAGAATTGCCAGGTATTCATGCAGGTAGGTGATCCTGTGTTGACTTTTCAGTTAAAGCTTTGGGACCTGCTTTGAGATACATTACTTTTCTGCAGAGGAAGAGTTGAAAGCAGGTAATTTAAATGGCTTGGTTGCCTGAAAATATATCCACTTTCTTATATATGTTTAAGCTGAGTGATTGCATCATTAGTTTTTAAGGCTCACTGAGGATGAATTCCTTAATTTACATGTGATCCTTCCATTCAGAGTTTATCTTTCCATTTTCTCTATTTGTAAGGCTTCCTCTTCTTTGCAAGGCTTTAGTACTTAGAACCCAAAATTCCCATAATAATTTTCTCAGAACATTAAATCTTATTAAATGCAGCTGACAAAAGCTACGGTTTTTGTTATTTTATGGAGGCTTCCTTGCTAAAGTATTGAGACACATCTGGGTCACTTGTCTTCTTAGTGCTTGAGTGCTGGCTAGGGGAACATTCTCTGCTGTTGAGTCTTTAATATTTCTCCATTAAAAAAAATTTGCTTTTTTTGCAAAATCTGCTGCTTGTAGGCAAATAAGTACATCTAATACTTTAGAAATATTTTTATACAGTACACTCAGCATGATTTGCAGTATTAAGGATTTAACAAGGCTGCAGTTTTGGCAATATTTGGGCATGGTTCTTAGCAGTCCGAAACTATCCTGAAATAACAGAAGAGGGTTTACCAGCAGGCTTGGCTTTCTTCGGGGCATCCTGGAAAAAAAGATGAGAGCAATGTTATTGTTGCAGTTGGAAAAGCGTGCCATACACACCAGGTCAACTTATACATTTGGGTAGTAAGTACATCTGACAGTGTTGCTGCTCTTTATCTCTAAAGCCTTTTGGTGGCTAATAAAAATTTATGATATAATATGGCTGTTTGGCCATATTATAGTCTAAGTTCCCCTAACTTCTCAGTTTGGGAAGGGAGTAATTATTATCACTTACAGTAGCACAAAGAATGTCTTTCTCTCCAAAATAGGCTAGGTGTACTTAAGCACACACAGAGCAAAAGCATGGCAAAACAAATTGAATGCTAAGCCTGGTAACACTTTCAGATATCTAGCGAAATTGCAACGCTGCCCCCACTCCTTTTATGGTTTTTTGACATTTTCTTCAAGAACAAAGAAATACTAGGTCTTGTCGTTGAACCCTAGATTGTCTTTCTAATTACATCATTTGCTTCTAGTTACAGATTAGCTAGTGTTTAATCACTTTTGTAAACCATATTCAAAGTTAAAGCTGATCCCTGACAAACTGTGGGACTACAGAGCCCGTGTGTCAAGTAGGTGTGACTGATGAGGCAGAGGAGGAAGAAGCTGTAGTATTTAGCACTAATAGTATTCTGTGAATAGATCTAATACACGTGAAAGAGAGGATTGTATTACCTCTGATGTTCGTGCTTTGAGGTGCTATTATTTAGGCCAAATAAGACAAAGAACTTGGTTGCCTTTTACTGTAGGAGAGGTGTGAGAATAGGAGAAAGAAAAACAAGTAGATTCTTTAACATGCGTTATAAGTGGTCTGCTAAAGTTTTAGAGAGGAGTTTGATAGTTAAGTCTTGGTTGGCTTTCAAAGTATGCTTTCAAGCAGGTATTACATAATTTCAGTCAGGAAAATAGGAACTGTTATACTTCTTGTCATCTTGTGCCAGGCCAACAACACTGCATTTGCTGTACACCTCAGTGTTGTTGGGTTTTTTGTGGGTTTTTTTTTCTTCTTTTTCTGAAGAGGGATCAGTGATTAATCTCCCCAGCTGAAACCAAACCATCATCCTCATAGTTTTGTTGATTGTCCTGCACCAAATTTCTAACTCTGTGATCTGAAGGAAGAAATAGGTGGATATTTTTTAATTGCAATTAACAGAAACAGAAATTATCTGAGTAAACCAGAGGGTTCAGTAGACATCTGTGTAATAGAAACATGTTAACCCATAAGTTCCTGCCCTCTATTTAAATTCTGAAATTGTAGTCTTTTGGGACTAATTTATGTCTTCGAAGTAGTTGTCATGTTCTTCAGGTATGCTTAACTAAGCAGAGTTATCAAGTTTCATTTCAATGAAATAAATATTACCAAAATTTAGGAATCATGAGAGGCGCTGCAGAAATATCATGGACTTCTCCAAAGATCTGTCAGGACTTCTGAGGTGCAAGATGTTTAAAAGCCACTCTAACAATAAGTGCCTGTGTCCACTGTGCATGGGCTTATAACACAGGGAACTCTCTTAAAGTTTTAGATTTGCTTTGACAGTACCACTTCCAAGTCTTGACTTAACTAGATCCTTACTTAACATTGAAGGGATTCCACTCTGGCCTTATTGGAGCACTGGGTACATAGTGGTGTGGTTCTGTGCATGTTGTGGCAATGGGCCATACAGTCCTAGAAGATTTATTGATGTTAGTAATGCTGCAGAAGTGGAACGTGTATAAAGCATGATTCTCTTAAAAAGTATCTCAACTTGAGGATATGTTCTATGTACCAGAGCTCAGATGAAATTGTCTTCTCTGACTAGGAGAGAAAATGGGAGATGTAACTTGACTGTAGGCTGTAAAGCTTTTACAAGTAAAATTCTTACATAACCATGTAATTTAAAATGTTTATTGGACAGTCAATGACGTATGAAGTTGTTTGGAGCAGTAGGTTGTTTTATATTTATTTGTGCTAACAACTGGGATGCTAGTGGAGAAAAAGAATTTGTATTTCCTGCTTGCTTGGGATATTTTAGCTCACCAGAAACAAACAAGTTGCAAGAGCACTGTTTTGCCTTTCCAACTACACTTCAGCTGAGAACTGTATTTTGCATGAAAACTCCAAAAGTTTAGTCACTTGCTTTTCCTGAACCCTCATTTTGATGACAGTGGAGTCAAATGACATCAAAATGAACTCTTCCTGAAGGTGTTTTCAACTGGTGAGGTTTTAAATCTTAGTTTATGAACACTTATATAAATTCCTGTCATCAGGCCGGTGTGGTTGCAAACAGCACAGGGACCTGAAGAGCTCGATCCTCAGCTGTTCTGCCTGAGCACACCTAGCACAGAGCTTGAGGGTATTGTCACTAATCTGCAGTGATTTTTAAAATTCAGTTTAAAAGCTGAAAAGCTTGCTTGGCATCTTGACTAGCTCACCAGTTTTCTGTGGCTTGGTGTGGAAGGAGCCTGTCTGTATCAGCTCTGCTGCTCTGGCCCTTCCTCCCTTGGGGGCTGCACAAAGGAGCTAACTGTTAGTGATGGTGGTCGTGGGGGCAAAGATGAAGAAGAATGAGGAAATGAAAGGTTTGCCTTGGGGCTAAGAGACATGAAGGGACTGCTCTGAAAGTCATTATCTTGCATTTATAATTACCAGATGGGAGGGTGGTTTAATGAAGAGATTTTTCAAATTAAGAACCTCTTCATAAAACTGTTTGAGTGGGTTGGCTGTTCCAGAGGAGAAGCAAAACAAAACTGTTTGGGAAAAATACATTTCTTCAATTTAAGGTATGAATTTCATAGAGAAGCCATAGATATGTTTTCATGAAAATCTTGCAGACTCAGCAAGAAAGAGGAAGAGGAGAAATTATTTGTGGTTTGCTTTCTGGTGTGCTACTGGGATCTGTGCTGAAAGGCATAACTGTGTCCGGATGTGTACAGTTTGGCTTTCAAGTTGGTATAAAGTAATGGCCATAGAATTTCCTGCAGAACTACTTAAAGGGTGGTGTAATTCCAGGTGGCTCACTGGGAATTGGATTAAACCATTACAGGAGGTTCACAAGTCATGTCCAGAGTCTTCCCTCTGTGTTGTGTGGGTACAGTCAGTTTGGACTTTGCTCCAGCATTGTCTTCTATGAAAATGGATTTGCTTTGGCATCTCAGACAAATTCCAAATCACAATAGGTTTCAGTTTGATCCAAAAAGAAAAGAGGAGCTTTTTACCAATAAGGGAAATTCATGACTTGTGTGGCATTGATCATTTTCTCAGATCCAGGTTTCTTCAGGGCTTAGTGGCACCAGGTAATTCAGGCACAAGTTATTTTGTGTCCTCGTGCTTAAATCTGTCATCCTGCTTCATTTGAGGTACATCTGATGGGATGGGGTCAGGCCCTTCTAAGCCATCATCCTCCATCATTGAGACAGGACTATCAAAGCAAGATTTAAAATTGAATTAAAAGATAATACATCTGTAAAATTGTGGTTCACACTTTTAGAAAGGCTTTTTTTTGTAATAAGAACCATATATTTAACTGATTCATTTGTCTTAGTAAGATGACACTCCTGTCCTCTATTACATTCATAATATAAATACTAAATATTGTGGGGTTTTTTAAAGAACCTCCAGTCGTCAGCTTAGAAAGAAATCTGTACGTTACCAGCTATTAAATGTTTGTTTTTAAAAAGCTACTCATAAAAAAGCAGTAATAACTTTAGAGAACCTTATTTTACTCTTCCTTACCATGTACAATACCAGATGCACTATAAAATCTTGGGGCTTTCTTCTTTCTTTTAAGCAAGCAAGTCTGGCAAACTCTTTAAAGGAGCTCTTGAAGAAAGACTGGATATTCTAGCATGTTTTGATACAAGCAACTTTTTTCAACTATGGATTTTGAATACAGTAAAGCCAACAGACTCTTAGGTCTCTGTTTTGAAAATACCATGTAAACAGTAAAGGTAGAACAGGGAATATAATGGGCTATGTGAATCCTAATCCATCCAAATCAAAGTGGAATTTGATCCTGTAAAAATTGCTTAGAAAACAGTGAGTAGATTTTCAGTAATTCTGTATTTTAATGTGCACTTAATTAGCTTTACAAAAATGGAAACTGTCCCTAAAGTATGTAGCAGGTTGTCTAAAGAATATTTCCAAGAAATTACTTTCCCCAAAGGCCATGAGGGTAAGGAGGCTGTCTCCTCAGTCTGTTTAGCATGTGTGCCTTTTGTTGCCTTAGCCTGTTAAAGAAATAGCATATTCAAATAATGACGGACAATGTTTAAGTGAAATCAGATTAAACTCCAAACAAACTGTGGTGAGCTCTCTTTTCTAGAGCAATGCTAAATGTGAAGGAAATGATGCAGAGCAATGAGTTCTTACAATTGCATCGCCTCTGAATGAAAACAAGGTATTGAAGAGAGATTTCTGTCTAAAGCTATGGTCAGTGATACAGTGCTCAGGTGTATGCAGTTGAGCTGCTGGATGTTACCTGTTCAGCAATTTGAGAGTTGCATATTCTTGCCTTTTTTGTGCTGCTATTTTTTTTCTCAGTTCTTTCAAATTATTGAAAATTAGCTCTGATCTTAATGCATACTTGTCTTTTAGAATTGTTATGAAACCAAATCAGCAAGAGCAAGATGAGATGTGCTTTTGTGGAGGAGAGCACAGCAGGAAAGGATTCTGGAGGTCTGCTGTCTGAATGGCCATGTTGTGCTGCTCCTCCAGCTGCAAATAGACAGGCTCCTAAATTTGAGTCAAAACTGGATTTAAACCCAGGGGAAGGAAAATACTGGCTTTGCAGTGAAGCAGTATTTGACCACACGGTTATGGGGCTGGCCAGTGTGGGCTGCTAAAGCTGCTTCTCCTATCAGAGGGAATGCTGGGGCAATTAAATCTAGACTCTATCTTCCACATGGCACAAGTCAGGATCACACTTGGATTGATCACATGGATACATGAAGACATAATCATTATGTACCTGGGAAACATAAGGGTTTATCTTCCTTGTGAATGTTTTCCTTGCTTGAATGTTGTGTGTCATGTATGTACTTATGCAAAACACGACTAGTTTCCTATATGCTTAGAGTGTAATACTATGCAATAATGAAAATAACTTCTGCCTGTGACTTTAGGCAGCATGGCATCTTGCAGAATGATTACATTATTTTCCATTTTCTGAACTCCCACCAAAATGTAGGTGTTGATCCTGTAGTAGTTCGCATTCAGTTAAATGGGTCCACCTGCAGGCAGTGGTTTGCAGAATCAGTTTCTTAAACGATGTTGCAGGAGGGCTCCTTATATTATAAAGCACAGACATCAAAAATAAAATCCAAATTCTTGTTTGTTTCATGGGCGTAGGGTGTTCCTCTTCTGGGAACTACTTAACCATCTGAGATTAGACTTATGAAAGATCTGTGTTCAGTGTTCTCTTGAAAATGTTAAGATGATGACATAACTGAAGGTCTGGGTGAAATATGACTTGACAGTTAAACATATCTACTTATGGATTTGACAGCATGGTATGCAGAGGTCTTCTGATCAGGCAGCAGTTCACCGGATGCAGAAAAATAGCCCTGATCAGTGTGTGACCTTGAAAGTGGTCATGGGTCTTCCTCTGCCTGACTGGACAATAGAAAACAGAGAAGTTCTGTTTCACAGTGTAAGTTGTTGCTTATCTGGAAGAAGTAACTGAAAGTGGCTTTTTTGCTGTTTGCAAATAATTGCAGTTCACAGAATTTTACATATAGGAGAATTGCTTATAGAAGCAAGTGTCTGTCTGCTCACGATCTACCATTTGAAAGATCTCAAGGCTAATAAGTCACTTCCTTGAGGGCCAGAGCTCTACTTCAGCTTGTGCTTATATGCAGATGACACTTAACCTTTCATCAGTTTTAGGTTTTAATTATTTTTCTTGTGCGTATTTACAGCTCCGAGTGTCTGATTGGAGCCTATCTCAATGGCATTTCAATGTACATGAAAAACCAATACTTCAATGTCAATACAATGTCAAATTAAAAGAAATGTTCAAAATAATGAGAAGGCTATGTTCTCTCTTTGCTGCTTTTAAATGAGGCTAAAATACAATTTTGGGAATTGCAAAAGAGTAAAACTTTGTTTCCTTGTAAAAAAATGAAACTATAGTTTAATGAATGAGTCAACTCTGTCATGCAGTCTTTATAATGATCAGCAAAACTCAGGTTTCTGCCTGACCTATGGGAAATGCTTCTGCTCAAATACTGTGGCAGAAAATGAAGGGTCAGGAAAGCAGTGTTTGTTATTAAGCTGAAGTGGAAGGGCTGAGATAAAAGCTTAAGCATTGCTTTGCAGTGTTTAGGTAGAATGGTGTGTGCGTGTAATGTGAGGATGTACTTTGAAGTCTGTTCTACCTATCTTATTTAACAGTGTTGTGTTGGGATATTTGGACACTAGAGCAACAGGGTAGAGGTTTTGCACGTGTTGAAGATTTTAATAAAAAGTGAATTTTATGTGTAAAACTCCCACTGTTTAATGTCATTCCTGAAGAATAAAAGCTCTACAGTGTTTTGTTCACTGACAGTCTCGTATTGCCTTAGAGAGTCAGTAAATCTACGTTGCTTTTTTATCAGTATACTGTTCAAAGAGAAGCTTGCCCTTAGCAAACATTTGAAAGACTCCCAAGATTTCCAATTTCAATTTTCAAAACTTGAGTAGTTTTCTGGGTGTTTGTGTTCTAGGGATGAAATTTTTTTTTAATGTGAAATTTTACATAAAGTGACTTTGCAATGCAAATCTTTTTTTCTCTCCACAGATGAAATCATGCATCAGGATATCATTCCCCTCTATGCTGCAGATATTCAAGACCAGTTAAAGAAACAATTTGCTTATCTGTCAGGTAAGACAATGGTGTTCCCTCCTCTAGACATTGCTCAGACGCGTGGTTCTGCCTGTTGTGCTTTCACAGTCTCTGAGGTCTGTTATATGAAAAGATAATTAATGAGTAACTCAAAATGCAGACTATCAGGACTTGTTATTTAAGAATTTATTTAAAGATTTTTTTAGAAGTACCATATAGATTTTAAAATTAGTTAACTGGACGTTGCGTCATGGATGTGCTGATGGTTGCTATGGTCTTGCAGTCCTTAGCTCACAGCTCCAGCTGCTGCTAGCTCTGCTATCATGTTTGATACTGAAGCCCAAGCTGACACCTCAGTTTTGACCAAAGTGATGGAGTGAACACCACGGTACCATGTTCCCCTGCCGCTTCAGTGGTGGGTCAAAGTGCAGCATCGGGTTCTGAACAGCACTTTTGGCTTGGTATCACCTTGCCTTTTGCAGAGGAGCCTGCTTTTAGGTGTAAAGCTGTCTCTAAAAGCAGCACAGCCACATTCCCACAGGAAAAACAGTCTTTGTCTCTGGATAACCTGTGCTGGGTAGGTGATGGGGGCCTGTGTTTGTGCCATGCTGGTTGGTTGCTGAGCTTGGCCCGTTTCCATGCTGGGACCATGGCTGGCTGAAAATGGGCAACAGGAAAGTGCCTTTGCTCACTGATCAGGCTGTGTGGAAGATGTCTGATACATTTCTGAGTTTGTTGTCCTTGTCTTCCTGCCCATAAAGCTCTTGCAGGAATGCAGCAGTGAACTTTCTGGAGTTGCAGCCCTGCTCTGCCTCCAATACATAGAAAGAAAGAGTATGAGTGGCTTTGCAGAGCTTCCCGGTATCCTTCAGCATAAGGAGATTTACCTCTCTGGGCTGAAGCTGGACTCCATAGCTGTTCTGTACCACTCTGAATCCCTCCCTGCATCAGATCAAGAGATACAGAAGTATGAAGCTATGTACTGGTTTGCTTGGCAAGAGGTCATTGAGTCTGTTGTACTCCTCATTAACTATTAATTATGATTTATTTCTGCCGCATAAGCTAAGCTCAGTGTGGGTCTATGACAGTATGTGTTTTCTATGGGGTGGTGTTAGCAGCTGGACATAAGAATACTTTGTTTATGGAGCTGACCTTTCATACTCCATTTGAGATGACAGTGTTTAAGCTATAATTCTTCTCTGACAGTTTATCTTTTTGACTTCCAAGCTCTTCCTTCTTATCCAAGGGCAGAAAATGTCTTGTAGCAGTGTTACGCAAGAATCAGCCTATCTAGGAAACTCTAAATAGGGTTTATATTTTGCCACTCTGAAGTGAGGGGGGAAACTGGTGACTACAGTAGATGAGTTGTTGAGTTCACAAATCCACAAGTGTCTTCAGCACTCATTAAATCCATCATGTAGTGTAGCTTAGTAAGAGCAGCTGTTCCTTATTCTATTTTCTTCTATTTAAGCCATACTCTATTAGAAGTCTGTTTTCTTTGCCTGAAATAGTAGGACAGCTGCATTACTGTGACTACTTTCTCTATTGTTTTTTATAATTCCTGGGCAATTTGGCCATTAGACATTTTCATTTTACTTTGGACTTCAGTTCTTTTATCCCAGTATTCTCCTCTAGGACACTGATGGTCAGTTCTCTGTTCTGTACCATTGAGTTGTGTTGCAGGTTCTTTGAATGAAGGAACAGAGACAATATTTTGATACTTGATTATGTACATTTTTGTTGTTGCAGTTGTTCTTACGAGTGACTTTGCTCTAGATGTGCATGAATGCGACGTTTTTGCTTATTACTAAGCTGCCTTGGAAAGAGAATCTTGGGGCATGGCATAAAATTCATTAAAATTAATATTTATAGATTAATAATGCATTTGGTAGATAGTATCTTTGCCGGTGTTGGTGAATGTCTTAGATATGTTTCTGATGTTAGTTGTTGACTTTTTAACAGCAAAGCAGCATGTGCTTGAGAATCGCCTGAGTTTGTCTAATAGGATGTACCTAGGTCTCATGGGACACTTGCCTGAACAGTGAATGAAACCTAGTCTGCATCTGAGGCTAAAGGCTGCAGCCCTTCCTGAGCTGATTTCTGTGGTTTGGTTGAAATTGGGGTCGCTTCTTACCCACATCCCTCATTCTGCTAGATTGTAATGGAAATGCTGCAGGGACATCCAAATTAGACTTGAAACAAAATAAAGAAAAAACTTACTTTAATGCTTCAATTTGTTAGTAAATAGGGCAAAGTGCGATGAAATTAAGGGGCTAGTTAACTCCTACAGAGTAGCTCTTGCTCAGCAGTGAGTATGCAGTCATGTGTTCGGCTTAAATCTAATGGAGTTGCTCACTGTGGAGAGGTTTTTAATCAGTCATTCACACAGCAAGTTTATAACCCCCAAAGTTAATATTTTACCTCAGGCACAGCTGTTTACTTTTTACCTTGAAGTTTTTTCTTAGGAACAAGTGCCTTATCTTTGCTAGAATTGTTACTCTTTTTTGTTGTTGCTAGGCTGTATTAAGTGTCCTCTTTACATGGGTTCGCCTGTCTCACCTGTCTCACCATTTTATCCCTTTAGTTACTACTTGTGCAACCACTTTTTCTTCTGTGTTTTTGGTTGTTTATTTGTTTTTGGGTTTTGTCCCATGAAGGACAGTGCAAGGTCCACTTAAAAGTCTCTGGAAAATGTATTCATTACAGTCTTTAATTCATATTTTATATTTTCTTTCATAAGCATTTTTTTCTTTTCCTATGATTGGAAAGTTGCTGTGTGACTTTCATACCCACCCAACCTTTTGTCCCTCTGCCACTGCAGCGTGCAGGTGTATTAAAATAAATGTAGATGAAGAAGAGCATGCAGACAGGTGTGTATGCGAATATGCATCATAAATCATTCAAGCCATGTAAAGTGCAGATGAGAATCTTGGCCACCATAAATGCTGAACCAGTTACTTCAACTCACTTTCCTTTGAATGCCTCTTATGCATTGAACAACTTCAAAGTATTTTCAGTAAAGGAAATATGAATATGAGTCAAGTTATTTGCATTTTTCCCTATTGATTCCTAGTTGTTTTTCCTACCATGGATAAAGTTAGCATTGGTACTGGCTTTCAAAATGCTTATATCTTTGGTTTATAAATGGAAACATATATATGCTTATATCTTTATTATTTTAAATAATAAGCTTCTCATTCTCTCTAACTTTACTTACTTCACTATGCCCTTGTTCTCTCCTCTGTGGAAGTGACCTGACAATACCTCACTGGTCAGACTGTTCCCATTGAAGTAGCTATGGGTGCTGAGTCTGTAAAATTATGTCTGAGAATTTCTGAGTGGGTCCCATGCTACATACATTGCAACAGTTAGTTAAAAATATCAGCTTGATTTTTGTTGCTGATGTAATATAGACAGTATCTGTGTTGTGTGTGGGCAGTGGAAAAGACACAGCTTAACTGCTGTTTTATATTCACTGTGCTAAACCCACTGTCTGTAGTGATTAAAAAAAAAAAAAAAGAAAGAAACAAACAAAAAAAGTAGTAAAGAAAAAGAGAGGGGGAGAAAAAAAAAGTGAATCCTTGGCAAAGCGATCTCCAGTTCAAATATATTTGAGTACAAATGTAGTTATTGCAATCTGATTTCTAAGCCGGTATACTTGTTGCTGATCAGCCTGGGCAAAATGCAGCTTGTGAAGTTATACACGTAAAACTTCTGGGTCATTTCAAGAAAAGGATATTTTAATAAATTCTTTTTGAGCCTGTTTTTCTTTGCTAAATATATACTATGAAGTTTTTATCTACTGCCTCATTGAAGTCCACATGTAATTTCAGATACTCTGAGTATTCCAGTTAAGTGTCAGTAGAAAGGAGAAATTCTTTATCAGAAACACAGAGGCATAATAGCTGAACCACCACAACAGTAAAGAAAAATCTGAAGTTAAGTGTTTCATTCACATGAGGACCTCATTTTTGACATGACTGCAAACAAGGTTACTTTTAAGCTAGGTCTTTTGAACTGAAGTTGTAGATCTGAGCCATTTAACAAAGGCAATGCTCTTAAATCTTATGTGTGCACATTGATCAACACGGAGATCGTACTTTTTTCTTACAGTCCAAATATTATTTCAGTTGCATTAAAGATTCAGGTCAGAAGACCTACCTCTTTGCTCCAATATCCAATTATATCCAACTTTCTCACTTTTTTGTGTGGGGTTGGTCAGAGTGCTTTTGACAATATTCTGTTCGTCTTCACATAACAAAAAGTAATTAGGGAAACATCACAAAATAATCTCCTACTCATCTTTCCTGGAAATCTGGGCAATCTCTTTGCTGCTGCTAGATTTTTCTGGCCATACATGAAAACCCAAACAACTAGTATATCTTTCAGAGCTGTGGGGAATTATCCTTCTCTCCATGTGTATGTCCACATGTGGTTGAGATTTTTAGCAGCTGTACAACTCACAGGTTTTGTAATTTTCTCTGTGGATGCCATTTTAAATTGGTAATAATGCTAATTATTTCTCATTTGACATTATTTTTAGATACCAGGTCACTGACGTGCCTCCTGATTGGAATTTCTGTATGATACTGTTGCAATTTCCTTGGCACTTCTATATCACCCAACCTGCTTAGTAAAAAACAAAAAAACAAAAAAACAAAAAAAAAAAAAAAAAAAAAAAAAAAAAAAAAACAAAAACAAAAAAACACAAACACATAAAACCAATGCAAAAGAGTTTTCAACTGTGATGGGGAAAGAGATGTAGCAGAAAATAAAGAATAAATGCTAAATTACCTGGACTTAAGGTAAACTGTACCCATCCCATCTCACAGCTAATATTCCAAGGGTAATTTTTCCATTCCTTTCATACATGAGACCATGATGCTGAGCCCACATAATTTTAACAGTTGGTGCTATTGCTGGTGTTAATTGCATTCAAAACTTAGAAACATGAAGTGCCATATTCTAAGCACAGTTAAGTCATTTTGCTGCTTAATCTGTGGAGCTACTACAATTCAACATGTTTTTAAAATGTGCAGGACTGTCTCTGTCAAAAACTTGCCTTAGACCAAGGCACGTAGATATGTTTAGAAGAGGTCCACATGGATGGAGATTTACTAGAATTGTAGAAGTTTATCCACTGAAAAATTTACATTTTAGAGCGCTAATCTGTGTTTTATTTGATACTAAATCTGTTGAAGTTTCAGTTGAATAGGCTGCCAAAGTATAGGTGAGTTAAGAACAAAGTTTTCCTTGAATGAAGGCTCACAAAAGTAGGATGGAAACAGATCTGCTTGATTTAAAATGGTGTGGTGTCTTTATTTTATTTAATTGCAGACATAAACTTCAGTACTCTTTGCTTCTGTGAGGTTTCCATTTTTAGACTGAAAAGTAATAATCCTCTTCCTCTGCAGAATGTTTCTTACAGCTGCATGTTATGAAACAAGTCTCAAGTAATTCTTAGGAATCATTTCAGGTAAAATGTGTGTGGGTTGATTGCACTTGCTTAAGGACTGATGTGTTCTGTTCTTTTCTATAAACAAAAGCTGTCACTGAAGTGGCACTTGTTTAATATTTTGTAAAAAATAATGCAGAATATTTTTCAACATTCTCATAGCATCACAGAATGAATTGGGTTGGAAGAAACCTTTAAAGATCATCTAGTCTTTACCCGCCCTCCCCTCCATGGGTAAGGATTGTCACTAGTTCAGCTTGCTCAAAACTCCATCCAACCTGACATTTGCCTAGACATAAGTGTCTATAATTATTTTAACAAAAATAAGAGAGTTTTCAGAAATTTAGATTTAAAAAAAGACCAAGATTAGACTAAGGAAATGCTCTCAATGCTCCTAAATACGTGATTGTCCTAAAAACACATAAAACTATTAAATTCCAGTTGTATAGGTCAGTGCATCCCTGTTATGCCTAGAAATGGGAGAATGGGCTTGTGTGTGCCGTTGTGGACAGCACTTGCCCGGCAAATAAGTTAAGGCTGTTCTACAGCTGTGGCTGGAATTTCAGGACTGTGAGCTACAGGGCAATGAGAAAGAGATGATTTTTTTTTTTTTCCTCTATGAAATGATGTAATTAGACATAGTCATTCTACCAGCTGGCCTGAATCTGTTAAAACACTGTGGTTAAATTACTGCTTTTTTTTGAATAGTGATTAAAATTCACTTGTTCATTTTAAAAATTACTGTGTACAAATTGAATTATTTTCATGAGTTTTAGGACTCACAGAGTTGATCTTGGTTTACGTGTCCTTTGTAATAACTGGGTGTATATAATTCTGAGATGCTGGAAAGTCTTAAACCTTCATTTCAAGGATAGAGAAGAGAAATTGTTCATTTCTGTCACTTGAATGCTTTCCCTCTCACTAAATCCAAACCCAACAAAAACAAAACCCAGCTTAGCTTCCTGCATTTTCCCTTTTATCTCCTCCCTATAAATTCAGTGGCTTGATTTACTTCTGGGAGAAGGCAAGAAAATCACATTTTGCACAGCTAATTTAGGAATAAACTGTGTAATGCTGCTTTTGCAGAGGTAAAGCAAGAAAAAGTCATTGTAAATAAAGGAAAAAATAATTTCTTGTTACATCAGGTTCATTATAAAAATGAAGGACACTAAAAAGTGAACCCGCCTACTGCTTTTACTCTTATTTAGAAGAAACACAATTAATAAGCAGGATTTTTATTTTATTTCCCATGCCCTTTTTGTAGGTTTCTGTGACAAATGATTCTTTGTAGGCAGTAGGAACTGCTTTGCTAGAGTGACCTGTCTTTCATTGATGGCCATGTAAAATTGCAATATAGAAAGCAACTTCTATAGGTCGATATTGTTAAAGCTGAAATTTTACAGTATTTATTATATGTAGCACTTCAGATCACTCTGCCTTAGCCTCACTGCTCAAAAGAGTTTGTGATAAAGAAAAGCAGTTGAACAGCATTTGAAGGTATATGTGTGCTTAGGTGTCTCAGCAAGAAAACATTGGAGAAAAAGATAATCAGTGAACAATGATATTCGAAGAGCACATGGCAGGACAGAGTCATCTAAACCCAAGATAAGCAGAGATGACTGTACTAGGAACTGAAAATTAATAGGCAGTGTCAAGGCAGGATGGCTCTATTTGCCCTGGACAATCAGTGGTAGTCTGGGAACTTCCTGAAGGTCATGGTCCAGGCTTCTGCTTTTAGGACATGTCCTGCAAGTCTATTGTTCTTCTTTTGTTTCATATATACTATTTATAGACATTGAGTAGAACAAAGCAAGTAACCAATGGGGAAACAGCAAATAATGTATAATTGTACCTAAAAATAGATATTCTAGAGAGAGCAGAACACCTCGTGAGCAACAGAAATAATCAGTATAATGCTTGAAAAATATCTTTAATGAGAGAGGAAAATGCTTTGGTCCTGAGAGCATAGGTAGCAGAAAAAATAATAGAATCAAAATTGGTCCTGACTTGTATTTGTGTTGTAAACATTTATATAGCTAAAATTAGCTCCCTAGACTTAATGTTGCCATGTTTGGATGTGTCATAAAGGTCACGTTTGCAAATTCGTGATGTTTGCATAATATTTGCATTCTGTTATTGCTTATTAAGGACATCCATAGCACATTATTTACTCATATATTTTAATTTCAAGGCCATCACAGTGGCAGCACCATATTGCCTGTAAACTGGTAGACTGAATTCAGATTCACCACAAATTAACATAAGGATATGTTTGAGCTTTTCTAATTACATGTTGTTTGGAGGGAAGTTGTGTTTCTATTATCAAACATATCTGAGCTCAAGCATTTCTCTTTCTGGTGAGGTTAGATGCAAATGCACTGGGAGGGGGTAATAGGATACTGTAATCTTCACAAATCACTGTCTCTTATGGATGTTAATAATACAGTTTATAGCTGATTTCTGCACAGTTATTGGATTTCAAGGCTGGAAAAATATCCTTGTTATTTTACATCAGTAATTTTTAATTGTTTTTCTTTTTCAAGTGTGAAGCAAAGATAACTTCACAGCAATGTGTTCTTGCCACCACCAAACTGTGAACTTCATGCATGTCTTAGGGCTCAGCAAGCCCCTTGTCCTGCCTGTCTTTATGAAAATATACATGCTCAAGACATAAAACATTATTATTGATTTTAAAAAGAAAGAATTACATTTTGCATGTAAAAAATTAGTGTGAAGCTCATTAAGAAGCATTGTGTTTGCAAATTCTATCCAGTGGTGCAAATGCCAGAAAAGACTCAGGTAACAATATGTAGCTCATCAGCAGCCTTACTGTAGTATAGGTACAGTAAAAAAAGCTCTTCTTTACCTTTTGTACATAATCTGAGAATGGGAAATTTCATTTGAAACACACCCATTTCTTTTTATGTTCTGCCGCTTCTTTTAGATCACCCTGGAAGCAAAGCAGTCAGTTGGGCAGGGTGGAGGGGGTGTTGCATAAATGAGTTCAAACTAGTAAGAAGGTTGAGTTCAGTTTAAGATGGAGATTCACCTACTTAATTCTGAATGAACTTTTTTTGTCCCTAAATTAATTTCTTTCTCCAAATTGGTTATATTTACATGCAGCTAACATTTATCAAAAGGAAGATGCACTGCCATCTGGTGTCAAAACTGTGTTCACAGGAGCCAAGGCATTAGGATGGAAAAAATATAATGTGATGACTGTGGTACAACAAGTTCCTTTAAAACTTTGTAAACTCTGAAGAATGGACTGTTCAGAAAAAACACTGTTCACGCTGATGAGTCCTACACAAAAGAGGGAGAAAACCAAAACAAAAACATGGTTTCTTTACTGGGAAATTGCAATCTAGATAAAGGAATGTGCATATAAAGAAGGTTGCTGCTTGTTTCTTTTATAGGCGGAAGAGGGGGAGATGGCTGCCCTGTTATCACCTTTCCAGACTATCCTGCTTTCAGCGAGATCCCTGAAAAAGAGTTCCAGAATGTCCTGACCTACCTGACAAGCATTCCAAGGTGAGCACCTGTCTGGAAAAAATAACCTTTTATCTGCTAAGTGACTTTTCACATTCAGTTCCTTATGTGATGGTGTAAAGGCTAGGCTTGGCATTTAATTAAAGAAAAGGAAAATGCAGCATGTTGGCTTAGGGTCAGTAAGTGTTGATTAGTGACTACTACAACTACATTAGCTGCCCAGTGTAGTTGTTAGATTAATTACATATTGGGGTTTATATTTCATCAGAAGATCACTTCCTGGTATGAATGGATATAGGTTCTGTGATGGACATTGTCCTCTTGTGTGTTTGCTGTATCTTAGAGTACAATGTTCAGTGCTTGAATTGGAAACACATCATTTTTGGCAGGACATGCTAAATCCTGAGTGCTACTCAAGATATTACTCAGTGAGGGAATACTCCATAGCTGCAAATGGAGGTTTGTCCTCACCACTGGTGCTGTTTCCCTGGCTCAGCTGAATGTAAGGTCTTTGTAGACTTCCAAAGCTTTGCCTGAGGGTGCTAAGCAGACCCAGTGATTAATCCTAACTTTCCTAGAGGGCAGGGTAGGGTTATCAGTGGGTTACTCAATAAACTCTGTGATTTTTGTTGACAGTTATGGAGTGAAATGGTGGGTTCAAAA
The DNA here is from genome assembly GCA_013399695.1 of Formicarius rufipectus. Taxonomy (NCBI): domain Eukaryota; kingdom Metazoa; phylum Chordata; class Aves; order Passeriformes; family Formicariidae; genus Formicarius; species Formicarius rufipectus. The sequence goes on from VXAU01001810.1 coordinate 603,373, forward strand.
TCCTGATGGAGGTGAGGAAGGCAAGTAGCAAAGTACAGACTGTAGACTTCAAGGGAACAGATTTTGGACTTATTCAGGATGCTGGTAGATGGGATACAATGGAAGGCAGTTCTGAAGAGTAAATCTGCTGAGGAAGGCTGCCAAGTTTTGAAGGACAGCATTCTCCAAGCACAAGAATGGTATGTCCTGCAATATGAATAGACATAACAGGAGACTGTCTGAAAGCAAACTTGCAACTGAGCTGCAGTACAAAAGCAGAATACAGGAAGTGAAGGCAGGGACAGGCTACAAAGGAGGAATTGTCCAAACATGTAGGGATGGTGTCAGAAAAGTCAAAGCACACCTGGAGCTGAGGGATAAGAAAAAAAAGAGACATCAGGGACCATCCAAAAAAACTTCTATTGCTTTAGCAGTACAGGAATAAGAAAGGAAAATGTGGGCCTGTGCTGAATAGACTGGGTACATCAGTAGCAGCCAACACAGAGGAGGCTAAGACACTTCAATTCTTCACTTCAGTCTTCTATCAGAGTGTCTCCTCAGCCTATGTGCTCAGAGTGAGGGTTCAAGGAGGAGAATGACAAGCAATGAATGAGGATCAAATCGAGGATCTCTAGAGAAATCTTGACCCAAATCCAGTCTTTGGGATAAGATGGCCTACATTGAGAGTGGTGAGGAGGCTGACCAGTGTCATATCTCTATCAGTGCTCTGTATCATCTTTGAAAGGTTTTTTGCTCAGAGATGAACCATGATGACCAAAGAAAAGCAAATATTGCATTCATGTTCAGAAAGAGAATAATGATCTGGAGCACTATAGACTGGTCAACCTCACTTTGATCAGTGAGGAAATTAAGGAGTGAGTCCTCTTAAAGCACACTTTTGGGCACTGAAAAGAAGGTTATGGGAAGGAGCTAGCATGAATTAAGCATGAGTAATTGTGCTTGACCAACCTATTTCTGTGATGAAGTTACTGGATGCATCAGTGAGGTGAAGCTGCACATGTTTTTTGCCTCACTTTAAGCCAGACTGTCAGCTTAGTCTCCCTCACCACCCTTCTATCCACTTTGTAACATTTTGGCAGGTGGGCTGCTGGGTGGGTAAGAAACTACTTGGATCATTTGGCTCAAAAAAAGGTGGTTAATGGCTCGTGTTTTATCTGGAGACAGGGTTCTTCGGGTAACCCTATATATTCATGTTGCCTGATGTTTTTGGCAAGGATCTGAAGGAGGAGGTGGAGTGCATCCTCATCAAGTATATATATGACAAAGTGGTGGACCAGTCAGTACACTTAAGGAAGGATTGCCATTCACTGGAGTCTAGACTGGTGAGAGATACAGAATGACAGGAACCTCATGAAATTCTGCAACAACAAATGTAGTTGGCAGTTGGGAGGGACTGACCACCTTCAAGAGTGCAGGCTGAGAACTGGCTGTGAGGCTGCTCTTCTGGAAAGGACCTGGAGGTCCTGGTGGGCAACAAGCTAAATGTGAACCAGCAGCATGCCCTGGCAGCAGAGGAGGTTTGCAGTCCCAGGGCTGCGCCAGCAGGAGCATGGCAAGGAGCTAGTGACAGCAAGGGACCTACTGGCTGGCCCTCTCCAGGCCCCACCTGCAATGCTGGGCTCAGCTCTGAGTAACCATGGAGTAGGGGTGCACAAATAGGAGTGAGTTTGGTGGGGTCCCCACAATGATTGGGTGGGAGCTGATGTGCAAGGGGAGAAAACAGGAGCAGAGTTTGCTCAGCTCGGAGGGAGGGAAAGCTGTCAGTGCCCAACAACCACCATTCCCACCAACCAGAGGGCTCTGAGGAGATGGCAGTAGGCTGTATTTTGCATTATTTTTTCTGTTAGCATTTGGAGCAGCTCAGTATGGACCATGCTGAATTAATATTTGGGACTACTAATGGCAGGTGTCCTTAATGCATGTGTGTACTTTTGTTTTCTGTTCATCCATAAAGAGAAATAGTAGTGTTCTTATAAGGGGTTTTCCACTTAATTATTTTTTAGGACCTGCTCACTCTGAGGAAATACTGGTTATACACAGCACAGCACTGCATGATGTCCTCCTGGTTGTACTTGTTAATCCCTAGTTTATCAGGGAATGGAGTTGTGAAGCCAGGAGCCAACTTTTGCATTTTCTTTGTTTATGCTCATGTTGGTTAAACTGCACAGTGCCAAGCATCCCTTGATGGTATTGTGGATACTGTTATTGCAAATAATTACACACTAAATTCACATCTGCTTCTCTTTTTGAAAGTCCTTGGTGGTGCCCTTCATGGTGGTCCATTGAACTTCTGCATAGCATAGAGTTCACGTGAGAAATTTTGATCACAGCATCTGGGGCGGGGGGGAGCACTGAAAGTGTCCCAGCACACCAGTTTGGCAGGAGCACGTTTTTACTGATTAAAAATCTGGGAGCAGATTTTCTGGAGGTTTTTCTTGTTGGTTGCTCCTATCTGACAATTATTCTATGGGTACTGAGTCAGAAGAGGTCGTTCCTTAAGTCTGGCTGTTCTTGAAGGATTTGTCTTCTTTCTTTCATTTATAATTATTTAGAAAGAGAGGATTGTTGTGTGTAAACAAGGGAGATAGCCCAGCTGGCTAGATGTGAAGGTGTTGACTATTGTGAATATAACAGTTCCTTAAGGTGATACTGTTAAAATACTGATAAACTTCGGCCTTTTTTGTGTCTGAGAATTGCTGTAGTCTCAGAGGGTTTATGATATCACTAGCAATGTTAGAAGCTAACTGTGTGAAATTGTGTTTGTGAACCCTTGTGCAGGCTCACTGGAATAAAAAAAAACTACAGAAGTTACAGTAGCTGAATGCTAGTATACATTCCCTTGTAAAGTATGTTCTGGAATGATAAATTATTGGCTGTGTATAACGCTAAGAGGGGCTTTATTGCCATTTTTCTTGAACTGAGATATTTCTAGTGCTATTACAAGTGTTGTAAGGTAGGATTTCTTCTGTTATCTTAGCGTTCAAATACTGGTTTGGATGATTTGGTAACTGCATTTGAGGAAAGTGGAGGAAGTTCATAATTTTTCAGTTTGTAAGTTGACTAAAGAGGTGCAAGGAGTATGGATTTACAGAGAGGATAGAAATGGAACCCACAGCTTTTATGAATGAACTGCTCTCCCAGGCTATTGTCATTTAGTTTATCAGATACTGAACTCTGTCTTTTGGCTCTTCTGGCTGACTACGGAGAAATGGACTTTTTCCATGAAAAGCCCTGTAGAGCACAGACACGTCTGGAGCCACAACCGTTCCTCAGAAAACTACTTGTGCTACTTGGCCCCGTACAAGATCACAGCAAGGGGTTGGCAGCAGCAACTCAAACCTCGTTGTCTGACTGCCTGCAGTTGCATGTTAAGGGAAATGATATTTCATGGGGATGACAGGGAGGAGCTACTAAAAACCTCATAAGAAAGGACCTTTCTGTGCTCTGCAGTACAGTTCACCCAATAAATATTTACTAGTATGATAAATCTCAGCAGTGACATGATATATCTCAGCAGTGACATTAGGTGTTCAAGATTTGTTTCCAAGTGAAAGAAGACTAGTTTAGGACTTTGAAAGAGGAAAAACTGAAACCTCTTAACCTACCTTTATTATTCCTTCTAATTTTAAAGGTAAACATGACCCTGTCATCTCTTACTGCATTCTTGTTCTATATAATCTAAACACTGGCTTCCACAAGATTTTTATGTGAACATTCTCTTGTCTTTTTCGTAGTAAAATTTAAGCATGGGGCATTAAATTTCTCATGGGTGACCTTGCATTTAGGAATAGAACTACTGTAAGTTGTACGGGGCCAACTTAGATGACCATGGAGTAGAATAGTGTAAACAGTAAAGCTCAGATGTGTAAATGTCTGACACATGAGGATGTTAAGAAAGGGCATGTGGAAAGGGAATACCTCATCTCAATTTAAAGATACTCAGTTAACCTTGGTGCAACTGCATATAATGAAGAAGCAAGCTGAACAGTATTCTTTAGGTGGAAGTTGTTAATGTTGCAAGGCAAATTCTTGTTCTGCAGATGGCTGGATAAAATACAGTGTCTAACATATGGGTTGTAATCTCAAAATATGGTTTGTAATCTCAAAATATTCAGTACAGGTTGTTGACATAGTGTGTACTGGAAGATCACTGCTTTGTCAGGAAGAAGTGATGGATTAAGGATGAGTACAGCAGGCAATAGAAGATTACAGCTAATCTTTTTATAACTGCTGTTTTGGTAGTGAAATATATGGTGTAAAGGTATATGTGTAATACTTCTGAAGCAGGTTTTTCTTTTACCAGATAGTATCTTTTTTATTATTCTTGAAGTACAACACAAGATTTTATTAAAAAGAGAAGAATTATCTTAGATACATATGCTACCCAGTTTAAAAAAAAAAAAAGAATTCATGGCAGTATGTAAGGCAGTACTTACTAAGTACTAAGATTGCTTTTACTAAAATGCCGAATTGGTACAAATCATTCATATGTTGATCCACAGAAATTAATAGTTTGTATCAATGGAGTCACTGAATAAAGTAGTATCTGTAAGAGCAGTGTTTATAAGGTGAGATCTTTGAATTCAGCTTTGTTCCAGTAGAAGACAGTGACCCAAACATCTATTTAGTATGTTTTGTGGACATTTTATAATGTCCATGTAGCTGGTCTGATTCTCTTTCTGCAGAGAAGAATGTCTCCTATTACTTCACTCTCTGAATCTTTGCAGATGACTGCTGAGCTTGGTAGGAAAGAGAGGTCACACAGAAGAGGATTGTTTCCATCTCAGCTGACTAAGAAGCTAGCAACCCTCAGACATAGGGTTGATTATAGGTCCATTATTCTTGCTGTATTGTGGAAGAGGCACCTGTGGAATGTACCTTTTACATCCCACATTTACCAAGGCTGAAGGAAGAATATTGCTTTCAAGCTTGCAAAAGGGCCCTGAAATAGCTGCCAGTTGTACCCTTGAGATTGCATTTCAGGGCATTTGGTGTTCTCTTCTTTGTTCCTCTGTTTTGAAAGTATTTTTCCTGTTTTCTATTGATCCTAATAAATAGACTTCTAAGATTTGCAATGTACCCTGAAAGCAAGTGTTATTCATACTTGTCTCCATTGGAGCTGTTACTTAATAAAATACATTTCAACTTAATTGTGTACACATTGTTGGAATATGAATTTACCAAATGTGAGTTGTAGCATAAGAACTTGGTCCAAAATAAATCAATAGATAATTGCAGTGGTTAAAAAAAAAAATCAGGCAGGATTTTTAACATATGGTTTTGCTTCTGATTAATTAGCAATTTCTACTGCAATCAGAAAACAATATGCTGTTTGAGGAAAAAAAATTTAGTTTTAATGCTTTTCTTTGTTGGTCACATAGGTTCATCATTGAACCAAAACAAAAAGACAAGCTAAAGTTCTTGTGGTCACAAGAGATTGGAAAACTAATATTTTAGAAGTGTAAAACTGAGTCTTAAACACAAACTTCCTTTCAAGAGAAATAAATAGTGTAGATTAGAGAATTCAGAACGTGTTTTGGTGGCCTATTTGAGTCCCATATTGCTGATTAAATACAGGGCCTTTTTCACTTGTGTTCAGCCAGAGCTTTGCACAGATTCTCTGTGTAATACCCTTCTGTCCCACCCCATGCTATTGAGCATAACTCAGGTTATCTTGATGTGTTCGGCACTTTCCTGTTTTGAAAGCTATCCCTGTCAGTTTCCTGCTTGGGAGAGTGCCCCCTTCTTTTAGATTCCCAATGCTTGGCAAATGCTTGAACAACATGTGGCCTTCTAAGAAATTCTGTTGTTTGTGGTACTGTCTGGTGTGGGGAAACTAGGGAGCCATCCTGTTCAAGTAATGGAACAGAACATGCTGAACTCCGAAAGTGTTGATGTTTGAAAGCTCAGTTGTTAAGGTTTGCTGAGCTTCCTGTAGACCCTTCCTTGTTTACTATAACAGCTCCCCATTGTTTGGGATAACACTGGAAAACTGAAAACATCTATGCTAATCCTTCCAGTGGATTCAGATATGAGAAGACTTCACTAGTGTGGGCACAGCAGAGCGTGGTAGGGCATGCATAGGTAGGGACCAGGAGAACATGCCACAGCATGCCATGTGTTTTACTGGAGCTGACAAACCTCAGTGCAGGGGGGCTCACCTAGCCTGGGTGTGGCCAGTCTTCCCAGCATAGATCAACCACTGGGGTTCTGGAAGCTGAGGCACCAGTGGTGGGGTAATGCTGTGTGTTGAGCTGGTAAATCCATCAGGGTCCAGCAGACCTAATAAAGAGCCAGTGTGAAGGGGCAGCTTCCTGTGTTTCTTCATTTGTCTGCAAACTAAATGGTCAGTCTGCCACTAGCTGAGAGTTAACCACTTTTGTTTTATAGACTGCCAGGGATGAACATCACCACATAATGGGTAAGAAGTGCCAAAAAACAGGCGCCCTGACAATTCATACTGACATGCTGAGCAACAGCTTTGCAGCTTCAGAGTTCTTCTGTCAGCTGTGCTAAATTTCTCTGCTCTCCTCTTTGTTAGATTACAATCCAGGCTGAAGATATGAAACCTGTACCCTGCTGTTACCTTGGCAGCCTCTCAAATTTGTCAGTGAGAACATCCCAGGACTTCCAGCAAAATCTGTCATGCTGTGTGTACCCTTCCTTTCTCAGAACACAGCTGCCAAACAGTTGTAAATGCCATATGTTGCTGTAAGCAGACAGGAAATGTGAAGTCTTTGGTTTGAAGTAAGAGTGTTGGATATTACATTTAAGTGGTAGTCCAAAGCTTTTGTGTTAGATATGTACTTTAAATAAGATTTTGAACTTTAACCTAATCTTGCCAGAGTTGGATTTTTTTACACTGGGTTTGATGCCTTATGAATACCTTAAATTTGTTTTAAAGCTCATCCCTGTACAGGCAAAGCCTTTATAGTCTTTAAATCCCATTTACACCTTTTGAGGTTTAGAGGATTTGAATAGTATGTGTATGACACACACCATCCAGTGGTAAATTTAGTCTGTAATAAGGCAAGTAAATTAAGCCCTGTAAAATTGTGCAAGTTAATTACTGAAATGGTGGACCCTCATGCAAGAGTTTTCATTAGTCCAGAAATAAATTCTGAGAATTTGACACCTTATTTAAGTATGAAGGCATCATTCTAAAACAGAACATGCAGCATTTCCAGTAAGGTTGTGCTGATACTTTGTGCAGTGGCATTAATTGCAGTTGCAGTGTCCTGGAAAAATATATAATCATAGTCCTGAATAGGTATAAATGTATAAAGGCATAAAAATGTTTGTATGGAGTTGGACTTAATAGTTCTAAAATGAGGGTCTCTTATGTTTTCTGTTGCTCAATTTATATAAGCTTAAACCAACATGGAACCCTTTTGCCTTTATTGACCTATTTATCCTTAATTGTCCCTCCAGGATAACGTGACCTACTTCAGCCATCTGTAGTTAAGTCTAAATGAGTCCTCAAAGTTGTTGTCTTTGTTCAAACTGTCCTTTCAAAAGCAGCTCTGCATGACCTGAATAAATTACATTGTTTTTTCCATTTAGAAAATTAAAACTCTCCCTTAAAACCCCTTGTTTTACTTAATTTCGCACACTAAGCAACAACTTTTAAAATAAATTTTTTTTTACCTGCAAAAATCCCTTAAGGTCACTCTGATTTTCAGTTCCTTGATGGGATAAAGTTTGTGAAGTTTTGGGCAATTAGAACTGATGATCTTTAAGGTCCCTCCAGCTCAAACCATTCTATGATTCGATGAGGTTACCATAAAAAAGGCTGATGGGTACCTTGGAAAGCAAATTGGTACATGTGGTACAAGCAGATGTCCAGGCTGAGGTAGATGATGATGCTTGGTGACTTTAGTTCTTTAATTATTTTTTTTTTATGCTGGCTACATTCCCTCAGCTACCCTCCCCCACAACAGCATAAGCTTTTTGAAGCAGAAAGGTCAGCATATAGAATGGAGTATAGCCAGCATTACTGTACTCCAGTCAGTCATGTTTATTTAAGGAGGAATTGCTTTGAAAGTGGAAGGGAGGCTGATTTGAAGACTTGAAGTACCACGAGTGGGTTCTTGATAGGCAGGCAGGTGCTGTGAGCTGTTGTTGTCACAGTCCTGTGGTGACTGAGAAATTTGCAGATCAGGCACAGGGCTGCACATAACCACTTGGATTTCTGGGCTACAGTTGTTGTGAAGTTTGGGTGAAATTTCCAATGTTTTGAATTATTAATAACCCCTTAGAAAAAGCTCTTTGAAGTTGCTTTCTCTGTTTTTTGGTGTTTTGTTTTGTTTTTTTTTTGTTATCTGGCTTTTAAGATTTCCTGTCACAGACACATCATCATGTGTAATTATCTTGCCTATGCTTATAAAGTTGTAAAAGGTGTTTTCATGGTATTGTTCTGCTAGGCTGTATGATTCTGCTTATCTCTTCTACCTCATGAGCCTAAGTACTTGCCTATCATGTTTTTTATTTATTGTATCTCACAATATAATATTCATCTAAATTCTTCTTTACCTGCTTGCTGAGAGATCCTAAAATACAATTTGAGGTATCTGATGGTTCCCCAATCCTGAGAAAATTGCAATGCAGTCTTGAGTGTTTTCAGAAATACCTGGGGCATGAACTAATAACAGCTGAGACCAAAAGTAAGTGTAATATAAAAGGAAAGAAAGTTTTTCATCAGTGGTACGCTGGATAAGATTTAGGGAGAGTTAACTGGAATATGGAGAAATAAGAAAAAGAAAGGTGCATAGTGGAGGCAGGGAAGTGCATCAGAGTTCTTATCTGAACCTTAGCTAATGATGAAACTTTTACACGTTCAGCTCCAATACAAAAGCTCAGATTTTTTTAATTTCCTGTGCAGCTTCATCTGTTTCTCTGAAGGAAAGGCAGTAACTACCAAAACCAAAGTAAAGAGAAGGTCTAAATGCTGTGGGTTTTTTGAACGTGCATTTAAAAATACATCTATTCACAGAAGTTCACAGTAGAACAAATTAGATTGTAGAATAGTATGCATGTAGTTTTAGTCATAGTAATTAAATTGTTCAGGGGTTTTGGGGGGTTTGTTTGTTTGTTTGGAGAGGGTAAGCAGCTTTTATTTTCAAAATCAGATTTGAACCATAAGAATCAATGAGAAATCATACCTCTTTGCTTAGAGGTTGTGCTCTTCTTGTGGAGCATTTCCGCATCAGGTGCATGGGAGGAAAGGCAGCTATTACTGGCAGGAATTTGATAGGTAGTAATTTTTACTTAGCATCCAGTGATTTTGGACAGACCACTAGAGGCTGCACTTGTATAACGGCACTTCTGACTGTTATTTTAAATTGGTTTTGCTGGGTTTCCTTCTCTTTCCTGTATTTCTTAATGAACAATGGTCAACCTTAGTTTGCACTGGGTAGGTTTTTCCTTCTGCAGTGAAGTTCATTGAGCTGACTCTGAGAGGGCCCAATAATCAAATATAACAAATTCTTATACATAAGTATAAGTAGCCTTATTTCATGTCAAAGCACAGTGCAGGTGCTCACTAGAAGTAGGTGGCAAGTTTTGTCCCTGAGACAGACTCAGAGATTTGGATACAGGGAGGTAGATGTGATGCAGCAACTTCCATACCACCAAGTACCAGCTTTAAATTCAGCACCTCAGGAACCTTTAGGTGAGCCTGTTCCTTGGGTCTTCTCGGGATTCCGTGACGTCCGAAGTGATGGACATGTGCTTCCTGCTGCACTTCCTGCACTAGTTGATTTCTTCGGAGTTAATTCTGCCTGAAATGATACAGAAGTTGTTAATAAATGCAGTGCCACTTTTGCCCCATATGGAGTGCCATGTGCCAGAAAGAGAGTGCACTCATAATTTTTTTCCTTATAAATGTTGGAATAAGAACTGATACCTAATAGACTAGTTGCACACCACAACTGAAAGTAATTCTTGCAGAAGTCTGAACTGAGATGTGTCACAAATGAGTATCACCACAAGATGTCAGACCCACAGTTTGAGTGGGAGCCAAAATGTCATGCCAGTTTGCTTTAAGGGCTCAGGAGGAGGTCTGCTAGGTAGCCAGAGAGCTTCATTGGGGTGTTTGTAAATGCCATTCTTGTTAGGAACAGTTCTGTACTCAGATTTGTTCAACGTTCTTTGACCTCAGTTAGTCATACACGTACGTCTGTGGCAAAACTTGGCACCAAACTGCTATTTTCTGTCTAACCAATTAAATGCCATGACAGCAACATGCAATTGTATAAGAGCCATCTTTTGTAAATATGTTTTCATTCTATTTATTTTTCAGGCAGATGGCTTATTTGCCACTGGTATCTCAATAACAATGCAAACCTCACATTTTCTGTCATAAAAATAGTAAATATAATGTTCAAGTTTGCTAATTCAGAGCAAGTGTAGTGAGTGGAAAGGTGTTACTGTCCAACTTTCAGAGCACTCTGACCTTGTCTTAGGTGTGTAATCACTTTGATCACATATATTGATACCTTTTCATACATTGTCATTTACGATACCTTGTAAATTTGCAATAACATTTGTAGCATTGTTGTAATAAAGGATTATAACATTTGTAATTTGCCAGACTATTCTTCAGTTAAATGCTTTCCAGTATTAAGTGCAGGTTTGTACAAGACACGTTAAGCTCTATTGTATCAGCAGCATTCCAAAGCAGTACTCAGCTTAGATACTGTGTTAAAAGCTCCAGGCTCACTTAGCAGTTGAAATTAAAAAGCTCAATGTAAGACCTCAGATATTTGGTTTATAGTTCTTCTTCAGTTCTGTTATCTCTAAACTGATTTAATCAGGCACCATCTACAGTGAGGCTGGGTATTACGGGCTATAAAAGCCTGAGATATAAGTGGAGTGTGATGTATCATGTTTTGATCAGTTACTCAAGAAAACATGCATCTTTCTTCTTTCTCCTTAGAAACTGTTTCTTAAAATGTTAAGTCTTTAAATTTATTTTTACTTTGGCTAGTGAGAAAGAAGCTGTAATGAGATCAAAGTACTTAAAGACCAACTGAGTATAAAACTGTTTTAAAATTAAGTAAAATACCTTATAAAATTAGGGGGATGTGTCAGATATGATTTTTTTCTTTTTTTTTTTTTTTTTAAATACTCAGCTGGGGGATTTGTTTTGTAATGAAGTGGATAAATTGGTCAGTTCTGAAACAAAGTAGTTTTTATGATAACAAACAATGAAGAATTGTAAGAAAATGAAACTGCTTTAGGTCCGATTACTGTTAAGTGCCTGGGTACTAGATTTTAACTTCACAGCTGAATTTTACCTTTTTTTTTCTTTGTCACGTTCATAGCTCATTAATTTCTTATGCCCTAGGAAAAAAATGGTAATGTGAAATGTCACCACAGGGCTTAGATGAATTTTTTTCTTTCATAGTTGTTGTACTGGAGATTTTTATCCTTATTTATTAATACCATTAATATCGCATTCTTCAGCGTATTATCTGTCTTCTACAGCTTATAAAGGCCACTAAGGAGGTGGCTCTTCTCTGCTTTCATTCATTGCTAGGGCATTAGTGATTTCATTTTTTTCCTGTGTGAGACCCTGATGATTAAGAAGGAGTTCTTGTCTCTCCACACCCCTCAAGAAATCATTTCCACCAGCAACAGGAGAGTTTGATAAGTGATCTTTGAAGCGGCTCGGGTTCGGTCAGTTGAAGTGTCTCTGAAAACGTAGGATGAAAAGTTTCACTTGGGAAACAACAACCTCACTAGTCAAGAGTCTGGTTTCCAAGGACCTTTTCCTAAGCAAAGTAGCAGACAACGCTGTTCTTGATTATCCCTGTTTGCTGATGACTGGATATGGAATGACTTCTGACTTCAGAGTGACACCTGCTGGAAGCATTTTTATCACTGGGAGCATGATGGGATTGCTTGATGTCAAAAGTGTTTGGCACCCCTGTGTTCAGGCCACTGGTCTGTTTCCTTGTACATGCTGAACCTGCTTGAGCTCCAGCTTGCCTTTTCCTGTACTGCATACAAGTCTACGTTCGAGATTAAGTTTTTTTAATTATTTTTTTTTAAGACCATGCCCAAGCATAAACCTAACTGCTGTGTGGACAGGGTAGGTAATACCATTCCTAAGGTGATCTGTCACCGTATCTTACATGTTTTCTCTTTTGTGGTGTGGGTAAGTATGACCAATGATGAGTGGATAAGCCAATTCCAAGTGCTCCCTACATAGGCTTATGGTTGCATGCCATTTGTGAGCTATCCAAGACTCCCCATGTCTTGGAGCAGAGTGTACGTGTCACTCATGCACACTGATGGTTGGTGACAAGCTGCAGTGGGTAAGAAAGCTTTAAGAATGGGTGGTACCAGGGTTCTGCTTGCAGTGCAGATTGCTGCAGACATTGCCTTGGTGCTCTGCTCAATGAAGTAATTATTTATTAAATGTTACTGAAGTCCTGCTATGAAAATAGAGCCATTGAGAGCAAGAATTTCAAGTCTGTTTGTCTGTACAGGCAGAGGTAGTTGAGGTAGGGAACAATCCTGAGTGTAATGTAAGCTCAACTGTTTGAATTTCAGTCTTAAAGCTTTATTATTAGTTTTTAAAAAAACAGAATTGTGTAACCTAAAATTCTGTACAGAATTCCAAGCATGCAAAGGTTTGGTATTTTCAAGTCTCTAGGATGAACCCGAAGATTTGCTTGGCTTAATTTGTAGTAGAGATCAGTGTATACAGTCAGTTTTCATGCAGCAGTGTAGAAGCAATAGGAACTTACTTGTGTAGTAGTTGTCACCACCCATACCTTGGAGAAATGCAAGGATCTTTCAGATGATATTTATGTAATTGCTTCCACATATTCCAGAGGGAAGTTTCTTTCCACAGTCCTATGTACTATAAGCTTTCCCACCCTTTCCCCCAGGTGCATGAGCTCATAAGTCTTGCAGGACAAAGAGGGGGGTGTCCCCATAATCTAAAGCTGAGAAGTCACTAAGTAGAAAACTCAGTTCCTGCCTTACAGTCTACATGGAAAACTCCATGCTTGTTGGATAGGTACTTCAACCTCCCTGTCACCTCCTCCAAATGGTTTTACACTGACTCCCCAAGACAGAGGGAAGGGACTGAGCAGATAATCTACCCTCTGCTACATTTTCTCATGTCCTCAGTGGCCCTACTCCCCTTCTCCCACTTTCTACCTCTCTGACCTGGCCTTTGTGAGTTTGCTGGACCTATTTCCTGCAGAGCAAGAATGGTTTCTCTGCCTTCTCAAAACGTTCTGTTCTTTGTTCTGCTGAATAAGAGAAGAACAGTGCTTGTCCCATGATGTTTCAGTGTTCTAGGGGGTTTTTTTGGTTTGTTTTTTTTTGGTGATTTTTTTTTTTTCATGTGTTGGGAGGGAAACAAAGGAAGGAAATACTAACCTTGAATTACAAGCTTATATAAATCATGTTTCAAAAAGTACACAGGATACAAGTTAATGCATTAAAGACAACAGAGGCTGTAAGGGAAATGTTAGGAAATCTTAATAGGCAGGTGCTTTTGCTAAGGTTTTCTGCTGTAACTCACTGTTAGGCTTGGGTTCCAGTCATTTACAACTCTGGCAAAATTTTCTTTCCATTTATGAGGAGATTCTTGGTTTAAAGTTTGGCCAGAATAGCTGAATGGTTCCTAAGATGCCAGGGATCAATTAGACGGTGTTTTTCAAACATTGAAACAACTTTGTTTGAGAACCTCAATTGTTGACTTCCTTTGGTCAAGGACTCAGACTGGACACTTAGAAGAATGATGGCCTTTATGTCAAGGAAGTACCTTCTGAAAAATCTGCCTAAATCCCAGGCCACTGATACTCAGTAGCTACTCAAGCCTGTTGTCTTCCTCCTGGGGCTGGGTGGGGGCTGTTCTGTGGCTGCAGGGTGAGCTGGTCTAGAGCTGGGCCTGGCTACCAGAGATGAGAGCAGGAAGGCTGTTGCATGGGATGTGAGTACAGCCTATTGACAAACAGGCAGTGCAGGCAAACTGACTCCACAGGCAGGACCACAGCTCAGGGAAATGTCCAAAAAGAGAAGATACTGGAATCTTGAGTGGGACATAGGGTAAGGGAGACTTGGGTTGGAGAAGGAAGGGACTGCAATATTCAGAAAAGAATGGTATGAGAACTGATTTGGGCAGTTGTTCTGATGATATTAAAAGGAGAAAAAAACCCCAGAAAACAAAAACTTTTTGAACTGTTCTTGGGACAAGGCAGCAAGGAATTTGAATGGTTGAAGGGATGAATGGAACAGGCAAATGTGGGGGGTGGTGGCAGTTTTATTGGGGAGTGATACAGAGGTATGAACAGATGTGGGTGAAAGTGATGAGTACAATGCAACTGAAGCAAGGCAGGGGAAAAAGTTTGAGCAGGACAGGCTGGACCCATCAGAGCATGCTTCTGCTAAGACACAGACCAGAAACCAGAACACATTCCTCTCAGGTACATGGAAGGAAAGGCAGAAATCAATACTGGGATAAAAAGTAATAAATTTCATTTAGGGAAAGAGGAGCAGCTGGCACTCACAGTTAAATCAGGAGCCAAAGGAAAACTGAATACATACTTGTTACCCAAGCACCATTCATCCTATGCCCTGAAGGACAGGATGGTCTTGCAAACTGTCTTATAACTCCACAGACAGGTGTGTATGTGGCAGCAAAGAGAGGTCAAGTAGAGCAAGGGTGCATTGGCAAACAGACCTGTTTTCAGTATTTACTTTTCTTGAATACGTGACTTTGTTGCTTTTGTAATGTTCTCAACATTGTTGTACACAATGTCTTAGTTTGGTTTGTTGCTTCCTGCCTACAACTTTCTGGAGCTGGATCCCAGACTCCACAGCCAGGCCTTTTCAACACAACACTGTTGTCAAGAAGACAAATTTTTCCCACCCTGATCAGTTGGGAACAGAGCATTTAATTTTTTTTTTTTTTTTCCAGCAGTGTATGTTAACAGAGTGTTAATGGTTTGAAGTCAGGTGCTCAAAATTTTGCCACTGGGTCTCTACTAGGCAGCAGTAGGGAATCCTGTCTTTTCTCTCTGAGCCTGGGAAGGACCCCCAGTCTGATTCATGTGACCACACAACATATTTGATCCAGTGGGAAAAGAAGGTTTGCTGAAAGACATCTTTTGATCTGTCTTAGAGATGTGCTTCCTTTGTCAATTCTTCCACTTTAAGTAAGCCTTGTGGTGTTTTGTGGGTTTTTTTGTTTGGTTGGGTTTTGTTTTGTTTTTTGTTTGTTTGTGGGTTTTGGTTGGTTTGGTTTTTTTGTTTTGGGTTTTTGTTTGTTTTTATTGGTTTTTTGGTTGGTTGGTTGGTTCTTTTTTGTTTTGTTTTTGTTGTTTTTTTTTTTCCCGTAGGAAAATGATATTAAGCTCTGCTTACCAACAGATGTTGAGACAGGTGATTAGCTGTGTGGAGCTTCCACCTAGATCTTCCCTGAGATCCCAGCTAAGCCTGTATTTTCCTGTGTTCCTGGAGAGAATCTGATTGGTGCTCTGTCAGAGGCTTTAATTTTATTGAAATTATACAGATATGCCACTAGTTTCTTGTAATATGATATTGATATGGCATTTAGGCACTCTGAGATTAGGCTTCCTCTGTGGAAGTATGGAGAGATTTCAGGGCTCCTGAGAACTTCTACCGAGCAGGAGAAATAGCTCTTTAAGAGTCTTAATACACTCCAAAATCCACATGAACTCATGGGAACAACTATAGCACCTTTTTAACTCCAGCCACATTAAGGCTGTGTACCCAAGGAGTTTTTGCTGCCTGATTATTATGGAACATGGTTGCTTTATCATTTTTATTTTGCTCAGTCACTGTAAGTTAAAATGGTGCGAACTTTAAATGGGGAACAGGAGGATGCTAAAAATAATTTGGGGGCTCTCTTCTCTTGCCATTTAAATATATAAGGGCAAGCTTTAGTAAATCATGGAAATTTACTGTAGTGGGAAGCATATTGCTAATACAAAGCCCTATTTGTCTGCAAGGGCTGTTCTTGCTTACAAGGCAAGTGCTCAGATGTTGTTTATCAGCGTTGTCCTAACCCAGAGGCAAGAGTTAAGTAACGTGCAGTGAGGGTTTTCTAGTGTGTTGCTATGTTAAAAGGACTGCTTAGCTATTTCTGAAAGAAATCAAGTGTTCCTTTGCATTTTTAATGATTATTCATGCTTTCCCTAAATATTTTGTTTGTAAATTTGAGAGATGCTGCATTTTGTAAAAGAGAGGAAATAGACTGTGATTCATGTTTAAATTGGTGATGTTGAGGAATATTTTAGGATGACACATGTGGGTACCTGTGTTCTTCATTTTCTTAAACATCCTCTTATCATTATGCTAGTGACATAAGCTGGTGTTTCCATGATCCAGCAGTCTTGAATAAGGAATCCTGATGTTCTGTTGTGCTAATTTTTTATATAGTCTTTGAACATATTACTATAAAAAATGGATGCATAATGTTTCTAACTATCACACAGTGCAGATAGCAGGCCTTGTAGTAAATTATTATCATGACTAAAAATACAGCACGTATATTTTAAAAATGACCAAATATATGAGAAAACAATAAATCTGAGCCTGTTTGCCTTGTATTTGCCTGCTGTTTCCATTTTGATGTGATTGGCTGGCAAGGGCTGCTTGCTGGCATTGCACAATTGGCTTAGATGGGGAATTACAAAACAGGAGCATATCCCTTGATGAGGACTCCGTAGCACATGCAGCTGAGCACAGGCAAAAAAAGAAAGGTCACCCATACACAAGGATTTGAGCAGAATCTCTCCCACAGATGTGCTTCCCTGGAATGGAAACATCTGACCTTGTTATTTTCATCTGTGACTTGGAGTTTTTAAATGCTCTAAGGTTTTCTTGTTTCAGTGAATGTAAAAATGCACCTAGGAAGAAGTTTTCAATCTGAAGGCATATGAGGATTTTGGATGCACTGACCAATATCATGGAATGATCAGAAGGATCTGTATTTTTAATGAGTTTTATGCATCAGTGAGGAGGAAGACAATTCAAACAGAAGGTTAAAAGCAGATGCAAAAGAAAAACAACTTGATTTTGATCCTGAAATTATACTGAAAACAGCATGAGGAAGGGATTATATCGGCACCCAAACAGTGGAGAATCAAAGGGGTTTGTTTTCCTCTGAAATAATCCCCATACAAGAAATGTAAAAACTATCTTTTGTGAAAAAGAGGAACTCTTCAAATACATTTTGAAACTCTGGGAAACTCATATGGGACTGCAGCATCTTTGCAATGGTCTGTAGTATATGTTTATTTCAAGAAGATTCTGCACAAAAAGGTCAAACTACTTTTTAAGCAATTTTAAACTGCTTTTCTAAGTGAGAAAACCAGGAGTCACGTTTGTATTTTTTAACTAAATTAACTAAACTTTCCCTTTTTCATCTCTCTTCCTTCAAACTTAGCTTACGAGATGCTGGAATTGGATTTATTCTTGTGATAGACCGCAGACAGGACAAATGGACCTCTGTGAAAGCTTCCATCCTGCGAATAGCAGTGAGTACTGTTTAAAATTAACTTCTTAGAGAGATTTTTCTGTGTTGAACCTTTCTCTTACAAGTGGAAAAACGGCAAATATTTTTTTTTTTCCCCAACAACATGACAGAGTACCATGTGTCTGATGTCCTGAGCTGTGGAGTGCATTAAAAACACATCTTCCTAAGTACTCACTTGGAGAGCATGTGTGTGTGTGTGTGTGAATATGTGCAGCATGCAGCTCTTCCAGATGGGAACTAAGATTTGCATGGACACACAGCTTTGAGTCTGCTGTTCAAATGAGCTTCCCTTTTAGGAAGAGATGATGGTGAGGGTCCTAGTTAAGTTTACCACTTGTGAAAGGCATTCATATGTAAAAACTGATCTTGTGATGTTTGATTGAAAACAGGGTTATTTGTAAGCAGGAAAATCTCGTGTGCCTTCTGTGATGAATCAACAGTACATGCTGTTAACTTTCATCCTCCCTTTTAATTAATAGTGTAAAAATCAACTTATTAGAGGCTTTTTTTTTTGACAGAACTAAGGGAGGACAGATTCACGTTTATCATATGCTTATCTGCTGTTGGTTTACTTTTTTTTAGTTGTTTATTTGCTATCTTCTTATACTTGCTTGAATTGTTAATGTCAGTAATCTTTCCAGTAAGGGTGAAAAACAGAGCTGTGAGCATCTTTATTTTTTAGTGCCTAAAAATTTGTCTCTGTTAGATAAAAGTCAAATGAAAACAGTGTTTGTGTTGCCCCATTATGGCCAAGGATTTTTTTTTTTTTTCACTATTATAAGTAAAAAGGTATTTCTTTGAAGGTAGTACATTACTCCCACTATATGATACATTGTTAATTACTATATAGTGAGATAATATTCTGAAATATTATATATGCAAATTATAGCAAATACACAAATGTTTACACAATTATAAGTATGTTAGGAATGTTAAAATATTGAAAATACACTGAAGCATTAGCAAAATTTGCTTTTTCAGCTCATCTTGAAATGTTGAGATGCAGCACTGAGTAGGTTCCTGTAGTGAAAACTGAGAGCAACATCATTTGGGATGATAAAAGAAAAAGGACTGTCTCTCTGGAGATTTTGAATCTCTTTCAAAATTCAGTGCTGCAGTTTCTCTTCAAGGACAGATAAGTGTTTCATAGATCATGATGGTCTTATTTGTATAATTCCGTTGGGGAGCAACCACAGACGTGCTGCTTACAGCCATAAAAATAACATTTATGGTAACATTCCTCCAGTGTCAATTTGCTTAGAAGCACAATATGCAGAACCTGAGTAACTATTCCCCAGTATAAGGGATCTGTCATTGTTGTGCAGTTCTTGGTGCCAGAGGGATTTGCCCAGAGAAGGGTGTTCAGTGTAAGGAAGACTGCAGGTTGCAGTGCTGTTGATGATGAGTTATTTTGCTTTTTCCATCTTCTCTCATTATTTTATGAGCTTTTTTTAAAAGAGAAATCATGCTTACTAGCTGAAGTCTAATCTGTTAGAGGCATGATTACTTTTTATATTTGCTTCTCTTTTTGAACAGCAGCAGGGTTGGCTTTGAGTTGCATCCATGGATATACGTAGCAGTCTTCATGTTGGGGTTCAGCAGTAGTCACACTAACCCTGAACACTTGAAAATTTTATCTTCCTATTTGAAAAGAAGATACAGATAAAAATTGTTTGTTGATGTTGTCATCCATCATTTCTTTACTATAGGATTTGTCATAAATGAAATTTCATACATTTCAGTGATCTGTTCCTAAAAAAACCCAAACAAACAAAAAAAAACCAACCAAACAAAAAACCACCAAAAAACACAAAACCCAAATATACAAGATATCTTGTGCTAAAGTCATGAGGCCTTATTGATGGACAAAGATTTATTTTTTTTTAACTGCTGAAGGGTAACTGGAGATTTAACTTTCACTTGAGTTCTCTGGCCTTGTTTGTAGAGAGACGGTGAGTTGTTGATGGAGAAAAGATATGTTTAGTAAGTGGCGCTCCATGAAAGACACTATTTTGTATTATGGATAGGTACTTCCCTTTAGCCCACTTTCTAGTTAACTCTTTTCATCATGTCCTGAAAACTGTAATGGCATTTAACAATTCGTATAGCTTCAATTTGAAAAGACTGCTCTTCTTTCAACCCCTGGTCATGTTTCTCATTTTGCTTGGGTTCAGAACAAGAACTTGGCAGCATGATGAAGCTAGAATAGTATTTGTA
This sequence comes from Formicarius rufipectus, assembly GCA_013399695.1. Classification (NCBI taxonomy): domain Eukaryota; kingdom Metazoa; phylum Chordata; class Aves; order Passeriformes; family Formicariidae; genus Formicarius; species Formicarius rufipectus. Next base: position 623,114 of record VXAU01001810.1, read on the forward strand.
GTAATTTTGTGGCTATTGTTAGGAATTAGTCCAGTAAATGATAAATGGAAAATTTGTCTTGAGATTAGTATGCTTTTGCCTTACTGCTTTGGATGTTTTGAGCCTATTACAAGTGCAGGCACTTTTGTAGTTATCCTTGTACAGTCAGTAGTTTTTCCTTTTTATTATGTGGGGTTTTTTATATGTAAAAAGAGAGAAGTGAATCACTTAAACAAGATCATAATGTCACAAACATTACACATAGATCTAATGCAAAGCAATTCAATGCCTTTAAAACTAGATTTTAAACTGCTCCTTTTATGAATTGATTTAATTCAAGGTTCTTTCCTGATAAGAAGTCTTATAAGAGGCTTCATTTTAGCCAGGAATAAATAGCATTTATTAGCTCCTTTATATACACAGGTATTTTGGAAAGAAGTGTCCCATGGCTTAGGGCATGCTAGCAGGTGCGGAAGGAAAAACACAATCACAGAGTTTGGTAATGTGGATATATTGAAGCTGTTCATAAAAAGAAAATTAGTGTTATTACAAGTATTTTAAGATAGAACTTATAAAACTGAGTCAAGTGTTAGTTCTTTGATGGCTCAAATGGTTCTGATATTTCTGACAGCTGGATTAACTTCAGGGTCAGTACAGGTAGTACAGACAGCCTCTCAGTCATTAATGTTCTGTGAACTTTTTATCCAGGGGAGGCCACAAAGATGACCAGAGGTCTGGAGCACCTCTCCTATTAGAACAGGCTGAGCGAACTGGAGTTGTTCAGGCTGGAGAAGAGAAGGCTGCAGAGACCTCATTGTAGCCTTTTGGTTCTTAAAGGGGGTTATGAAAAAGAGAAGGAGCAACTTTTTCCACTGGCATAGGACAAGGGGGGAGTGATTTTAAACTGAACCAGCAGGGACTTCGATTACAAGTTAGAAAGATGTTCTTTACAGTGAGATTAGTGAGGTATTGGAACGGGTTACCCAGAGAAGTTACAGATGTTAATCTAGTAATGAAAGACACACTGTGGGAGGGGAAAAAACCAACCAACCAGTCTTCAAGCACCAACCCTTCAAGTGACAACGTGGTTCATTGACTTCAGTGAAACAGTCCTTGAAGGCACTTTATTTGATGGCACTACTAAACATACATGACTATTTTTTGGTGCTTAACATTTGGCACAGTGTTATTGAGAAGCCATTGTTTGCTCTGTCTGCTTAACATACAATGACTTCAAACAAATATGCTGCTGGATTGGAACAGGGGAATTTTTGTTTTGTTCTCACGTCTAGGGTGAAGTTGACTGGTTAGTGAAGTTCACAGGAATCTACAAAGCATTTCTTACATCATAGTATTGTCTCTGCAAGTCACCAGGGCTTTAGGAAAAACAGTAGTATTTGGACAGTACTGATACAAGCTTTGATAAACTGTAATTACTGGCACGGGTCCAACATTGTTTACTGTAGCAATCCTGCCTTTTCTTGTTTTTGTTTCAGAAAGACAAGTTTGCAGATTTGACTCCTAGCAACAAGCAGAGGAGGCATAATTTTTTAAGACCTGAGGGTTTTTTGAATTAAAACAAAAACAAATGGGAAACTAAATAGGAGATAGACTAGTGGAAACAAGACAGTATTGTAGACAAAGAGTAATGTAGAGCTTTTATTCAGAGAGAGGGAAATTCTGGTAGTCTTGAATGGGAATTCAAGTGATACAAGACTGTATGGGCTTCAACAGCATCATTTTGGGGTGACACATTGAGATGCAGAATAATCATAATGTGTATTCTGTCTGTTTTCTTAGAATTGAGTGCCCTACCTAATTTTCATCATGCAACTCAACTCTATTTCATAAGAGCTAATATAGAAAAATTTGCCATTACATTGCATTTGGATACTAGTGTTTGCTTCAGAAATAGTCTAAATATCATAGAATTACAGAATAATGACTTGGGTTGTGAGAGACCTTGAAAGACCATCTGGCCCAACCTTTCATGAGGAAAGGGGGCCTTGATGAGGTTATCTAGCACCCTGTCCAGTTGTATCTTGAAAACCTCCAATGATGGGGGTTCTACCATGTCCCTGGGGAGTTTGTTCCAATTTTCACTGTAAAAAAACCCATGTATTTCTTATATGGAGATTAAACTTTTCCCAATACCACATGTGTTCATTGCCCCTTGTCCTTTCCACATGGCCTCCAGTTGAGAGAGAGCCTCTGTCCTCTTTGTAGCTGCCCTTTAAGTGGCAGCTGGAGTACTGTGATGAGGTGCCCCCTGACTCTTCTCCAGCGAGCAGAGGCCTAACTCCTTCAGTAATTCCTTGCTGGTCAGGTTCTCCAGCTCTTGGATCATCTTCACAGTTGTCCTTGGGCCTTCTCCAGTCTGTCTGCCTCTCTCTGGAATGGTGTGGACCAGAATTGGACACTGCACTCCAGGTGTGGCTGGACAAGTGCTGAGTAGAGTGGGATGATCGTGTCTCTGTCACTGCCAGTCACAGCCCTGTGGATGCAGCCTGGGATCCTATTTGCCGTGTCTGCTGCAGCAGCACGCTGCTGGCTCCTGCTCAGCTTGTTGTCCACCAGCGGCCCCAGGTCTCTTTCAGCTTGTTTCCTCTGAAATTCTCAAGTAAAAATCTAAACTGCAGTCACAAAGTGAGAATTTTAAGTTAGAATGAAGAAATTTATTACTTGTGCATGTAACTTATATTTCTTTTTAATGCTTGGTCTCTCTCTGATTCATAATTCCATGCTGTTGTTTGTTTCTGATGTATCTACCCAACTTGAAGCTGGCAGGCTGGGTATTTCCCAGCACTCTGAGTGAGGCTAAAGGGCTTGCAAATATTTGCTGCTGTAGACAGTATGTCAGGATGTCATGTGGTGGGGTGGATATCTCACAAGAAGGCACCTTGTTTGTTTGTTGTTTTTTTTTTTTCAAAATGTGTTATCTAAAAGATACTTCTTATTGTAGCTTTTTCTTCTTAAATTTTGGTATTGCTATTGAATAAACTTTACATTTTGGAAGTTAATATTGAAACAGCTCAGTCAGACTCTGAACACTGCTGTTACAGGCCTGAAATAAATTGACATGTCTGTTGAATGTGTGAAATAAATAAACTACATGGCTATCATTCTTAAAAGATTGAGGAGATTTAACTAAAAAATTCTTTTGTCTGTTCTTGTAATGTCTCTTAGTATGAGTGAAATAATTTTCTTAAATAAATTTGTAGTTGTCCCTTGCATCATAATTCAGAAAAAATTGGTTTAAAAAAGTCTTTTTTTTTCCCTCCCAATACAGTCAGGAATTTTCTATAAAGTTTTTCCTCAGATAACTGTGGGTTGGTTAGCCTACTAACTTCACTAGTTAGTAACTAGTTTTTATGAAAAGTGTGCTTTTTAAATGAACTTTACAGTACAAGGATGAGGGGCTACTGAGGGTACTCAGAATTACCTGGATTCTGTTCCCTGCCCTCAGACTCCTTTGGGACTGAACCACCATGCTTCCTAGAAAATTTGGACATCACTGAAATTGAGATAGATTGAGAAACTTAAGCCTTTAAGATTCTTCTATCAAATTTGAATTGTATACTGAATATCTGGGGAACAACAATGAATCTGTTAAGTTTTCCAGAAAAGTTTTGAACTCTCTTTCCCTCTAGAAGTTTATAATTTCCAATGCTAAGATCTGGAACTCTTGGAAACCTCAAATGAGTATTAAACCACACTCCAACCTTCCAGATACTAACAGTTCCACTAGGCATGGAAACAGAACACTCAGTGGGGGGTTTTTTGATGGCATTTTTCTTTCCTTTTTTTTTTTTTTTCCTCCTTTCAGTAATTCAATTTGCTAGAAATGTGAAATGATTCCTAACAGTATTATGAAGAATATTGTACGCGTAACCATTATAATGACCATTTCTTTACTGAGTTTCACTGCCTTCCTACAGTGGAAATACCAAATAGAGAACACTTGCATGTGTTCAAGAATGGTTAAATGCCAAATATGCAAACCTCTGCCACAACAGAGGTTGATTTTTAGCAATTTAGTGCTTTTTTTTTGATTTTCCTCTTTCATTTTCATTCCATCACTTGTAGAAATGGGGAAGATATATCAGACTACTAGCTGGAAGATGATGAGGAAAACCACAGCTGAGGATTGTTATTCTTGATTTTTATTTTTGTCTGCAAAATTAAAGCTTATTTTTGAGCTACTGCCTGAGAAATTTGAACTCTGTGGCAATAAGTTGTGTAGGCAACTGGCAAAGTAGCATATGCACAAATTGGAATATATGCTGTTAGATGTTCAGACAATAGTGGAAGTTTCTCTTGGCACCTTCTATTAAAGAGAAGATAAAATAACCGTGCAAGTACTGCTGTTAAAAATAATACTCAGCCACTGCTGCTTGTTCATGAGCCTCCTTGGGTAGGTTGTAATCTTAGCTGAAGAGCCGTACAAGCCAGCCCTGAAAAAAATCCTAGTCCTAGAGAATAGGTCCCTGTTCCCAAAGACAAGTGAATGTCTTTTGAATGAAGCTCTTTGTACTAGTCATGTAACTATATGATTGGTCACTGTATTATGGGAGGCCTTTGATACAGTTTGTTTGTGGTTTATCAGGGGCTTCTCCTTGTTCAAAAGTATTTTCTGGAGCCGAGACACAGAAAATAACAGATTAAATTTGCTTTGCAGGCATCTTTCCCAGGAAACCTCCAACTGGTCCTTGTTCTGCGCCCAACAGGACTTTTTCATCGAGCTCTCTCGGACATTGCTTTCAAATTCAACAAAGATGAGTTTAAAATGAAAGTACCTGTAAGTAATCCTCTGTTTTCACTTTATTACCCAGAATCTGTAAAAGTGCTTAATGTAGCCTGTGAGGACCAGAAAATACCCAACAAAAAGCCATGTTTGAAGGCAGTTCTAGCAATTTTAGATAATTCATGATGGTTTATTCTTGAAAGACTGTGAATTTTGAGGCAGATGCATTTCCCATGGACAAAGGCTATGGTTTCTGTCATTTAAGCAAACATACAGTGGATGCTTGTTGTTATATTTTCAGTAAAACCACTGACTACACCTTTGCAAATGTACAGCATTTATATTTTAAAATACATTTGGAAACTACATGAGCTAACAATACAAAGGTTATTTTACTCATCAGATGTAAATTTCAAGAATGAAAAATAGCGTTAAAGAAATTTTTGCCTCTGTCTTTCATTTATTTTGGTGAACCAGTCCTTACGTAACAAATCCATGTGAACATTATTGTTTCCCTTGTTCTTGCAGAGAGAACGAGGGGAAATTAAGAAGAAATTAATGTTGCTCTTAGAAAATAGCCATGTATGATTTATCAACATTAAAAAAAAAAAAGCCTGGCAGTGTAACTTATGTTGTATAAACCATAAGCTTTTCTTTCTATGTGCCTGGTGCTCATGCTTTTATTCAATTATTTACATTTACATCATCTTCAAGTGAAATAACTGCTATAATTGCTAAGTTTGCCTTTCTGTAGTCAAAGGAAATAGTTCCATCACTTCTGTATTAAAGTGGTTTGTTTTTTTTTCTTTTAACCCTCTGTCAGTGGCTGAAGGATGGGGCTTAGAATCCTTGACAAGGGACTTGTCACCACTGATCACGTTCACTTTTTTCTCTCCTGCTGCAGATCATAATGCTGGGCTCAGTGTCAGAACTGCAGGGCTACATTGACAAGACACAATTAACAGAAGATCTTGGTGGCACCCTGGATTACTGCCATAACAGATGGCTGTCCAGTCGTACTGTAAGTCTTGGGGTTTGTTTTAACTTTTCAGTTTAATGAACCCTTCTGTTTTATACCATGTCATTTATAAAACAGATTCCAAGTGATGCAAGTTGACTTGCTCAGAGTGAGATGATGTTCCCAATGGTACTTAGTCATCTTAGAGAAAAAATATGAGTAATAACTTGGGAGTGGTTTTCTGAACACTTGGACCAAAGGAACTACAGTGTCTTATTGTGTTGAGGTTTATTGGTTTTGCTACAAGAAAGAAAAAGCTCAAGTTGTAAAATAACTCCAAATTGTAAAAATATGAAGATGGTACACCTGATACAAGCCTGAGAAAAATACACAATTAAGGAATTAATGGTGACGGTATCTGTTGCTTGCAAAATTATACTTTGACCATTTTTCAGTCTTGTAAATCATCTGTTTGGGTTTGTTTTGAGGGTTATATTTTGTGTGTGTGTCTGTTTGTACATGTGTGTGATGAGCACAAAACATCTTTAATGTTTTTTATTCCAAAAGGCTATAGAAGGTTTCGCCCAAAAGGTTAAGCAAACAGCTCAGATTCTTCAGTCCTTTGGGACTGAGCTGGCTGAAACAGAACTACCAAATGATGTGCAATCAACCAGCTCCCTTCTTGCAACACACACAGAAAAAAAGGACAAAATGAAGGTATGTAACTTTTTGTAAAGATGCTGTCTTACAGTTAAACTGTATTTTAATTTATAGCTAGGAATGTTAATAGCAACAATGTCAGCTACTGAAATCTTATTGAACATGTTTTATTTGGTTTGATGTTAAAAATCCTTCTTGCGTTTCAAAAATGACATTTCTTGAACCTAAGTTTACGTACGTACAAATGCATAATGATTTCTATGTGAAACACTAATCTCTTTGTAAGTAGTGGTATGTTTAATTTCTAGTTTTGTTTGCAACAGGAAATTTTATTGTATTTGCATGTACATGGAAATATATGGCCTTTTGAAGTATGAACAAATGTTCTTTCAAATAAGATTTAATGAAAACTATTTGGTGGTTTCAAAACTGTACATCTAAAATTTCCAAGATATTTGTAGCCTAAGGCAGCACTAGAAGGCTTTCTACCATGAAAATTCAACTCAGTAACATAGGGATCTTAAGATGGTAAACACAGAAAAAGCTGACATTTACTGTCTGTTGTCAAACACTGCTTTTAATCAAACTGTGCTTGCTCTGTTACTGTTAAAATCCTTCTTCCAGTTCAGTGCCTTATGAAGTCTGCATAAAAAAACCAACACACAACTACAGCGTGTGGGGTTTTTGTTTTGATTTGTAGGAGGATATCAGAGTAGCAGTAGAACAGGGAGATGATATACTTGGAAGTATTACAAAACCGGTTACTGAGAATCCTGAATACAAACTGAATCAAGATCAGCTAGACAATCAAACAACGGTAGAAAGGTGAGACCCGTGCAATACTGAATATGCTCCTTTTCTGGGATTTTTTGACCCCCTTCTCAGCTCTTTTGCTTAGTTCCAATATGCATGCTTTGAAAATAAGTAAATCTTGCAACATGAACATATGAAACGTTTCGGAAACAAGTCCTCTCTTGTCAGATCTGTCTTGAGCAAAGTAACCCCCTAATGTTCACTACTGTGTCACCTGGCTGTAAGGAAACAGGGTTGGAGTTCTGGTCCCAACAAAACAACACTTCTTTTTTTTTTTTTTTTCTTTTTCTTTTTTGTCATATTTGGTCTATATTGTTGAGCAGCTTTGCCTTATTTTAAAGAACATCAGTGCTTTGTTTACAAACTTAAGTTCAATCCAAGGACATTTTGCTGCTATAGGGAAGACAGAAGGGGTGGACACAAGTAATATATCCCTTCTTTTCAGTAAACTTGTCCATTTTTATTATATCCTGTGTGGTTTTGTGTTTTTGGCTTTTTTTCTTTAAACCTGATCACTTATCGAGATTGTTAGTAGCCTTTAAAGGACTACTAGGGAGTACACCACTCTTGAGGAATCTATGCACCAATTTCCTATGTGCTTCCTTTGGTAAGTAATAGATGTTTTCCTTTGCTTCCCACCTGCCACCCCCTCTTCCCCCACACTGACACACCTTAAATTACTGCCAAGTTTTGAGGCATTATATCACTATAGGCAGATGTAAATTTTCATAAAGCTAGCTCACTTTCCCCAGGCAGCATCTGCATTCTTTTTTTCTCTGTCATTGTGTTTCTATTATGCTCAGGCTGACTTTTCTTTCCAAATAACTGTCTATTCCAATCCACAAAGCTTGGCAGAATTCAATTCTTTTGGTCACTGTTGCTATCAGCTATCCAAGGACAATCAGGGTGGGGGTTGCTAATTTATCCATGACACTCCTATTCGATACAATATCTGACGGAAGTTGGAAGAAACTCTGTGAGTCCCTGACTTTTTTCTAGTCAGTTTTAGCTTTTAAATTCAGAGTTTGTTTCTGTGCTATTGAAGACAAAAGCTCATTAAAACTGTGATGTGTAGCCTTCCATGGATGTAGCCTAAGTATATCAAAGTGCACCATAAAGAGTCCATACGATATCATACTGTCAAATGCAATTATTAGAAGATAAGTTAAAAAGTAAAAGTTCTAAGTCATTTACCCTAAAATATAATTGAAATATAAACATGTAATACATAATATGAAAATATAAATACATAAATATAATTCAAGAAGGCTTTTTTCGCTGTGGTACTGCTGTCTGCTGGCTTGTGATATTTAAGTAGTAAATCTGCTCGAAAGAGAAGGAGCAATGGCCTTCAGGTTTATTGTGAGCTTTGCTCTGTGGAGTGAAATGTAGGGGCAGCTGGCTGGTCACAGCAATATGAATTTTTACCTTAATTTTTCCTTATAGCCTAAGGCTTGTGTTCCTTGGGTCATAGCCCACACAGATTTGCATGTTTTATGTATGTTAACCCCACCTCTCCCTGTCCCCAGGCCAGAGCTGAGAAGGTGCTTCAGATCAGCACTTGCCCATTTTTCACAACCTAGTGTTTGTGCTGGGTTTCAGTTTTGCATCAGTGTTATTCTAGGAAATATTTCTGTGCAATGCTAAAATGTTTCCTGTATCCAGTTTATTTGTTCTTGAAAATATTGCTTTGGGGAGGCTTTCTGTTTACTGTGGAAGATTGCATTGTCCCTTGAAGGTTGTACCCGTCCTTCTTACATTATTTTTTGTGGTTTTCTTGGGTTTTGGTGTTTGGTTTTGGGGGTTTTAAGGCTACTGGCTCAATTACATGAAACGGAAACTGCCTTTGATGAGTTCTGGATTAAGCATCAGCAAAAACTCGAACAGTGTCTGCGCCTTCGGAATTTTGAACAGAATTTCAGAGAGGTGAGAACTTCTTGGTGGCAGTCAATATTTGGTAATATAGAAATGATTCAGAAGAAAATACTCCCTCTTCTTGTTTTTACAGTTCTTGTGTGTGCTTGAAAGCCTCCTCCAACCTTTTTCTTGTACTTGTCCTTACTTGACACTGCTATCTTCACTACTTTGAATTCTTGCCTAGAGAGACATAACAACTTTTCTTCTACAGCCTTATAATCTTTTTTTCCATGCACCTGGCAGTGCATAAGTGTTCAAAAACTCCTTTGAAACCTGTTGTGTACTACAGAAATATAAAATGCTGCTTCAATGCTTTCATCTTGCCAATAGGCTCCTTTATGGAACCAAGACTCAAGTAAACCTTTTGGCTGAAATTTTATTAAAACTGTCCAAAACTGTGGGTGGGAAGTTGCAAACAGTGTTAGAAACTGGGTGGAGGCTGAACTACAATTTTTACAGCCAGTTTCTGATCTCATGTTGTTTAACTCATATTCTTGATGGCACCTACAGTCTCTTTTTGCTGGTGTAGCTGATCTCAGAGCAGAACTCCTGTGTCTCCATGAGAGCAACACTCAAACTCTCTTGCAAGTGTGGGTCTGTCTCTCTCAGCCTATTACTAGGGTGGGGATCTCTGCCTCATGTTTTGCTGGGGACATTAAAGTTGCTTTATATTGTCATCTGGTAAAAGGAAGATCATAAATGTTTCCTGAGTTCCGTTAACTTTCCTGCATTTTTCTCAGTACCAGGAAACAGATTTTTTTCAATGCCTTTTCTTTGTATTTGCTTTCATTTAGAATTGGGGGTAAAAGTAGTCTGACAAAACAGATGATTTGTCTCTGTGCCCCAGTGACTCCATAATGTGAGTCACCTGACAGCAAATAGTGGCTATTAGCAGTTTAACTGATGGGCCTCCAGAGAGGAACCCTCTTCACTGATACATAACTGTGTCTCATTTCAGGTGAAAGCAGCCTTGGATATTGTGTCTGAGAGACTGTCCGCTTTCACAGATGTAGGAAACAGCCGTTCACATGTGGAGCATATTTTAAAGGATCTTGCCAACTTTGAAGAAAAATCATATGTAAGAACTCTGCGAGTCTCCTTAATTCCAACTATGGCAATGTATGAACAGGAGGGGAATAGAATTTGGTTGTTGAATATGCCTTATGAGCAGAGCTTAAGCTGACAACAGGGCAGAAACAGTGTCTCAGGTATCGTGCAGAAGGAATTTGGAATAAAGTCTTTTACCATTGGACCTGGGACTACAACCAAAACTAATACTCAGGTATCCCTCAATACATAGCAGAGTGACCAATCAAAAAGAGTGATTGCTTCACTGAAGTGTCTACACAGCCAATTTTTGCACTTAGTGATCAAGGGGCCACTTCTGTTTCTATGAAAGCCACTTGTTTAATTAAACCTTAGAAATGAGAGAGTTGTGTATTGAATGTACAGTATGTTTAAAGATGTCCAACAGAAACATGCACTCTGAACAATGTAGAAAGGGAACCTTTTTATCATCTGTGCTGCACAGTGAAATATTCTGTTTTCTAGATATTTTTTTAATTTGGATTCAGACTGCTGCTGTACCCCAAATGGCATACATGTACAGAAAGGAGGCTGCTGAGTAAGGCATAGGAAGACAAAAATGGTTACTTCACAGGGAGGCATATGATTAAACTCAGTAATGTTTCTGAAGTACTCTGGTACAGAAAAAAGGTGGCATAAAAGTCTTTGGGCACGTGGAAAGACAGGAAATCACTCTAGTTAACAGCTGCCTTGATTAATAAATCAAAGACGTGTTCTTTAGCATTATGCATGTTTTACTCTGTGAAAATGTTAGATTTTTTTTATTGATCTTGATCCAAGAAAAGATGTACCTAAATCAGTGATTGCTTTCTTAGGAAACTGTAGCAAAAGCCAGAATGCTTGCCTCAGAGGGTGATGCTTTTATTCAAAGCAATCATTATGCTGTGGACTCCATTATTCCAAAATGCAGTGAACTTAATCATCTCTGTGATGCCTTCACTACTGAGACAGAAAGGAGGAGAAATCATCTTAACAAATCTCTGGAACTGCATGACTTACTAGAGAAGGTAAATTTTGTATGGAACAGTTGTTTCCTGTTTTGCTAAAACCTCAGTCAACCAGTTGTCATAATGGCAGGTAACATTATCTTGGTGTGTTGAAAGTTTTCTCCTTAAAGAGCTGAAAAAAAATCACAAGTAGAGGTATGAGGTGTTGTAGACCTCTTAGTGTTTGATGCTGACATCGGTGCATTCTGAGCCTGTTCTCTTCTCTGCTTCTAGGCTATGAAGTGGTGTGATGAAGGAATTTATCTGCTGGCTTCACAGCCAGTAGACAAATGTCAGTCTCAGGATGGTGCAGAGTCAGCGTTACAAGAGATTGAGAAGTTCCTGGATACTGGTGCTGGCAATAAAATCAAAGAGTTGAATAAAATTTTCAGAGAGTACGCACACATTCTCAATGAGGACCTAAAGGTACTAGAAGATGTTTGTTTGTATGTATGTGTCCCTTTGTTTATTTTAGAATTGCTCTCTTATACTGCCATTGATAAAGCTAAATAATCAGTACTAGGAGTTATACCTGGGGACTCTAGAGCCTACACATTTCTCGACCTCAACCTTATCATATCTTTGGATGAACATCAGGAGCTTCAGAATCTTTCAATATTACTTCAATTTTTCAGACAGTAGGATTGCTTTTTAAAAAAAAAAATTCTCCTGAGTATTTGAAGTATGATTTTTTTTTTTGTTTAGCAAAAAACACTGGCTCCTGATATTTATGACTTCTGCTTTGTAATTGCTTTGTTTTGTTTGTTTGTTTTTAAAGAACTTTAGAATATATGCTTTCTCCTCTTGGTTGAATCTCTTCATATAACAGAACATTTAGACATTGTCAAACAAATTTCTTTTTTTTTTTTAATGGAAACCTGAATCCCAGATTTCTCTCTAACAAGCACACAGAATAATTTATGAAGCGATGTTCCAGTTTTAATGTGTGCTAAATGACAGTAAATTATGCCTTGTTAGGAGTGAAGAGTTATGGTAATATTTCCATATGTGGTATAAAATTGCAATTTCAAATCAATAAGTGGTGAATGTCAGTGTAGCTTGTTGATAGGTCTCTGACAGAAATTTATAAATTTTAATAAATTATTTAATTATTCTTCTTTATTTCTATGGCAATGGTAGGAGCATGTGCAAAAGGTTTTCCAGAAGCAAGAAAGTATGGAAGAAATGTTTCAAAAGAGACAAGTAAGTCTTAAGAAACTGGCAGCTAAGCAGACACGTCCTGTTCAGCCTGTTGCACCAAGACCTGAAGCATTTGTAAAATCCCCTTGTACCTCTCCAGGTAAGTAGCTGTATTAGCCTTTAAGTTTTTGTGCTGTGCTGAGAAATTTAAGAAACATTCAGCCATTTGTGGCTGCACAAACATCTGTGTCAGGTCTGATCAAGTTCTAAGTGCTGTTTGATTCTCGTTTACCTCCTTAGGTCTTCAAAGAGAATATGGGCCCAACTCAGAAAGTAGTGCTCTTAGGAGGGTAAACTACAGAAGAGGAAAGGTAACTTTTTCCTTTTCTTTGCATTTTTCACATATGTACTTGAGAAAGTCTTAATACAATGGAATATTGAGGAACTCTCAAGAAGGATGAGGCAACTCCACTGAAAAAGTAATGATACTGTCTTTATTGGAGTAACTGGTGGAGCAGTCACGTGGTTTAAATAGAGGCTGCTTTGTTGCTGGGCTGGGTATGAGGGAAGGTAAAGTAAATAGTTGCCAATGTTAGGAAACATGTTAGGGGCAGCAAAATATAAAATCTATGAACAGGAAACATACATTATTTACCAGTAGTAATTGGCTACTCTTAAAACTGGTGAAAGTGAAGAGGTAGTTGTCACTGGCTCCAAGACAGCTTCACCTGAACTAATGGGTTATCATTCCCAAGTGGGCATGGTCTTCCCTGCCCTACCCTCCAGGAAGGAAAGTGACCTGAGGGCAGCAGCAGAAAAATAGTTTTCCACTAGGTTAGAGAGTTGAATCAGCTCAGTGAAGGTTCAGCACAAGACAATGCAAGGAGGAAGGCAGGACCACATGACCAGGACAAACAGCATTTGGAGAAAAGGGTTAGTTCAGGGTGTGGTTGAAAGCAGAACCTCTCTTTTTTCAGCAAGCCATAGTTAGGTTTAGCCATTACAGTAGGAGTTTTAAGAGTGAATTTCTGTGTCAGGTTAAGAAGTTACCAGAAGATTAGCATGGTATCATATTTTTAGCTTGAAAAACAGACTAAGGCCAGTGTGGTCTACAAGATTATGCTGATGCTCTGATGTTGTCTTCCCAGAAAAGGGGCCTTGAACCACTATCTTTTCTAAATTGGTCTCTTGTAGAGAACTTCCTGTGCCCAAATGTTGTGTGCTTCAAGACTTTTAGGTTGACTTGGATTTTTTTTCAGCATTCTTGCAAACTGCCTTCATTTTTAATGTAGTATAGTCTTTCCAGTGAAAATACGTACTAGTAGAGCTGAGCACAAAGTTCACTATTTTAAAGCATTTTGTAACTATAAGACTGTATTTGATAATCCTACACAGCTCCGGCTCCCATAACACTTATGAACACAGTATAACCGAACTTTGTACGTACAATGATAAAAGGCTTCAATTCCGTTACTACAGCACTTTAACTTTTTTCTCATTTAAACACATCTGTGATGCCCTGATTTTTTTTCTTTGTTTGTTTCCTCCTTTAGAATGAAATGACTGAACTCCATCAAAGCAGAGGAGGATCTACAATGGATGATGAAGAAAACCTAGCTGTGTTACGACAGTAAGTATATTTTGATAAGCAAAAAATGTGCTTTTTCTCTGGTTTGATTCCAGGAAAGCCTGAGTTTGGCAAAGGATTTGATAAGACACTTCTCTGAAAGCATCATTGATATGATGCTTCTCTGAGATACACTTCAGTGCTTTTTGAAATGTGGCCCTGTACAAAGGGAAAGATATTTCAATCTGTCTGCAGCATTATTTATAGTTTGTGTAGTACCAGACTCTAACTTTGCTGCAGCAAGGTGATGCTATGGCAGAATAACTACATATTTTTGTTTTAGAGATGACATAGTTTTGAGTAATAAGCCTCCTGTAAATCTATTGGAGCTTTTAGTCTCCATGTTTCAAGACTGTCTTTATCTGGCTCTTTTTAGTCTCTTTTGATAAATGTTACCAAAAAATCACTTATATAAAAACTGAACAGCATCACTTATATTAAAGAAATAACTTGGTACCACCCGCAGTGCATATAGCAGACTTTGAATTTTAACCTGTAAACTGGATTAATTATGGGTTCTTTTTACTGTTACAACCTTGTATTACAACATACAAAATCACAAAGGAAGGGAGTTGGGGAAATTAAAGTTGACGCAGTATTGAGATACTTAAAGTGTGCCCTAAATGCCTCTAATTTAAAATTACTAGTGTTGGTTTAAGTCTGTGTTTGATAATCCTGTGCAACTCCAGCTCCCATAATGCTTATGAACACAATATAACCAAAGTTTGTATGTACAATGACAAAAGGCTTCACTGCTTCAATTCAGTTATTACTGCACTAAAACTTTTAGATTTGACTTTTTCCCATTTAAACACATTTTCAGAAATTTAAAATATTTTGAAAATATGTATCTCTCAATAAGGATATATAAAGTGTTGACAGAAATACCCATTAAATATCACATTTTCCATTACCTGGAAATTGTTCTTTTATTGTTTGAAGGAGAAACACAGACAAAATTAATGTTGCCTCATTAGTTTGCGTAAGTGAATAGGCCCAACTTAATTGTCATTCTTTGTCCACAGGCATGTAATTAATGAACTTATTGAGACTGAACGAGCTTATGTGGAAGAACTTCTCTGTGTTCTTGAGGTAAAGACTAAATTTCACTGTGGCTGTTCATGAATCTACTTACCTCTTCCATGTGTGCTCTTATGTTTTCCTTATCACTCTAAAGCCTCTGTTCAGTCCAGCAGTATGATCATTATGTCTCTCCTTTTCACAGAAGCAGCAATGCGCAATTTTTTACTAGAAATATTCATATAACTAAGATTTTCTATCAGAAAACACAAATTGAGCGGAAAATAAGATCTGTCTTAGTATGTAGGTGGAGCATAGTAAGATTTGTAATGATTGTTAATTCCTGGAAAAATTCTTACCAGAGTCTTGGGTCAGCTCCAGGAAGGTCATGTGTCACACAAGGATGTGAATCTGCATTGAGAGAATCTTGTATCAGAGAAGAAAATTTGTTTCTTGATCCTTCTTTGCATATGTTTAAGTCATCTTCCATATGTCTTGGGTACAGCTGTGGGAACACAATGCCTTGTAGCAATTTCCCCATTTGTAATTGTTAAGGAAGTGAAGGTGTTCCTTTTGCTCCACAATTGTGGAGGCACAATGGCAGTACTGCTGAGTTGCTTGCACAAATGCACTGTAGTATTCTGTTGCTCCTCAAGTTTAAGTCCTCAGATACGGATGTGTCGTATTTTCTTGTAATTTAAATTGACTGTAGGGATGATGAAATTGTAGATAACTGCAGTTGAATGATTTTGTTCAGGATTAATTGGAACTGAACCAAATGGCTAGTCTTGCTGTCCATACCAATGTGAAGCCCCTAAATAGGAGCTGTCTTAAGCTCCTATTTATTGTTATTGGCCAGGATTGATAATTTCTGAGTGCATACTTCCAAGTAAGAGTATTGTATGGGGAGTTTTGGACTCTGGTCCTGATTTTGCTCGTTTGTAGTCAGTTTCCTATAGCATTTATGTCCTGTGCCGAGGCCAAGTGCTTAGAAGTGTTGATTACACTAGAATGGTCACATTTGAGATGTGGTAATAAACAACATAGGTCTGGAGTGGACCTTAATAATAATAATTCTCTGCTTTTGTATGCAATGCCATCTGTACAGTTTTGTTCATAAAATCAGGACTTGAATACTTGGAAGATTTTTGGTCCTTACTGCTGCTACCAAAGAGTTGTTGCAGAAATATTTCTATTCCCATAGTATTACTCTTGTTTTCCTTGTCTTTCTAGACCACACTGTCTTGATTTTTCTGCCAGTGTGATAAACTCTCCAATCCTATGCCAGGCACACTTCTGTGCCTCTTTGCATTTTAAGATTCCTCTCTTGAACTTGGGTGACTTGGGGCTGCCAGCAGTGATTCTGGATCTATACTAGCTGAGATATGGTTCAGAGGCAGTCTCCCAGCTTTTGAGTAATTCTAGTTATCCCAATCCTTGACTGTTCTGGCTGTTTACTCAGTTCCTTTGTTTCTCCTACTCTAATAACCTTTCATTTTTTTCATGTAAAATAACATCGTAGTTCTTTGTAGGGACAGTGCCTCCTGTTATTATTTCACATTTATTTGCCATAAGTTCTCTGTCTGCCAAAGATTCTTATAGGAAAAAAAGCAAGTATCAATGTTAAGTATTGGGAAACTTCTATAGCAGCTTTTATAAAAGAAAAAAAGTTTTGATAGGTTTTCTCTCATTAATAATCACAATCATCACACTTCAGTCTGAGAAATTCAGTAGTTTTTACTGGGGAAAAAATACAGTTCTAGTCTGCTAGTCTGTTTTTAGGTATTTAATTCTGTTCCTTTTTCTTTGATGCTTTTAGAACAACTTTCAAATGAAAGACTAAGCAAAGCCTTATATATTCTTGAAGTAAGATTAAATAACCTCTGTGGCTGTGTAGAGCAGTTTACCCTTCCTTTTCTTAAAGTAGTACTACTGTATAGGCAATAAAACATGAAGGTTTTATATTAAATTTTAAAAACAAGTACTACATCAGCCTAAAGTTAAAAAAGATAAATTTACAAAAGATTTTTGTCAATGTATGGATTTCATGCTTTTGTTCTTCCAAATTCCAAAGTAATAAGCTCTGTCAAGCTTATTTTCACCTTGACTAGACTAGGTATCCCTTCTTTATGCCAGAACTGGCTATGCTGCTGTGTTCAGTCAGCACCATCTTTATTTCAAGTGGAAATAAATAATTCTCTTCATGCATCTCTTCATCTAAACTCCATGGTGGCTACAGTTGTTCTCCCTGTTAAAAATTGTTAGCTTCATTTTATGTGGATTATTTTTATATTTTTCAAGGCTATACTATTTTTATTTCTTTATTGCACCCTCTCTCTGTCAGACTTTGTTTTCCTGTTTGGGGGAAAGATACGAGAGGGGGGTCAGTAGTATCTGTGAGCTCCAGCATCTTTGCCTAGACCACAGGTTTTTTCTGGTTTTTGTGGTGATTGAGGAAAATTGCTAAGATTTTTAAATGGATAACTCTGTTTTGGGTTTTGTTTGTTTGTTTGTTGGGAGTTTTTTTGTTTTGTTTGTTTGGGTTTTTGTTTTGGTTGTTGTTGTTGTTGGATTTTTGGTTTTTTGTTTTGTGTTTTTTTTTTTTAAATCACTGTCCTATTCAAATGCTTGAATTCTTCAGGTTAGCTGACTCTACAAACAAGTTCTCCTTTTGTTTAAAAAAAAAAAAAAAACAAACTCCAAGAGAAAGAAATTTAATCCAAATATAAAGTAGTAGAAGAATCTTCTTTTAGTGCTTGTATTTTAAGGGATGTACTTAGTACTAGAGCATTCTTGCAGCTTTTCTGGTTGTTTGGTTGCAGGTATTTTGTTTGGGACTAGGGGTGGCGTAGTGTTTGGGGGTTTTTTTGTGTTTTGAGAGGACAGTGATTAGTGACCTCAGGACCAGAGGAGAACGTTCCTGGGCTAAAGCCACCTGTGTGCTCTTGTCTTTATCTGTGCCAGATAAACAGATGAGTGCTTGTATGACAAATGGAAGATGTCAGAGTCTTAAGTTATGACTTTCGGTACCAAAGCTAATGGAAGTGCCTTAAAGATAGAATTTGAGATGTAATGATTTCTGTTACCCATAGAAATAACTACAGTCAGCTTGTTCCTTCACATGAATGGCTGAGACAGGCATGAAGGTTTGTGTGTGTACTGCAATTTTCGCTTTAAACTCAGATGAGTAAAGCCTGAGCAGGAAGAGTATGAACTATAATTTGTAAGCAATATGGAAATGCAGAACCTTTCCTTTGTGGAAATGCTTGCAATGTTTTTTTCATCCTTGCTTAAATAGAATAGTAGGAATTACTCAAGTGTCTTAGAAAGACTGTGTGTGTGTGTATCTGACTGGACTGATGGAAAACCAGAATTTATATGCTGCTTTCATGATTAATCCTGAACTCCCTCTTCATTGTCTGTCAGCCTGAAGGCAGACTGCCATGCCAGAGACAGGAGTGCTGCAAGTAAAGGGAGATAATCATTCTGCCTCTCTACTGTATTGCAGGGTTATGCTGCAGAGATGGACAACCCCTTAATGGCTGATCTCATTTCACCAGAACTGCAAAATAAGAAGGATATCTTGTTTGGGAATATGGAAGAAATTTATCACTTTCACAATAGGTGAGGATTTACATTCAGACCTAAAAATAGCTTTCGCATGGTATTATTTACTTTTTAATCTGCTTTATGTTGCTAAAAGAACTTACTGAGTTCTACTTGTCTATCTGGCGTGTCAAAATTTTTATTGCATAGAGGAGGAAAAGTAAAGTATCTGTAA
The DNA here is from genome assembly GCA_013399695.1 of Formicarius rufipectus. Classification (NCBI taxonomy): domain Eukaryota; kingdom Metazoa; phylum Chordata; class Aves; order Passeriformes; family Formicariidae; genus Formicarius; species Formicarius rufipectus. The sequence continues at coordinate 641,825 of VXAU01001810.1, forward strand.
GAGTGAAGCTGTGTGAAACTGCATATTTGTAGTATACAGGTAAAAATTTGCATTGTGGCCCTCTTCCTGAAGCAGACTATTTGGAGCTGGTTACAAGATAATTAAAGTAAGGCTTGTTTGGGGTTTTTTAATTTTTTTGTGATGTTTGCTTTGAAAATTAAATTATTATTCTAAACCACAAATTCTCAACTCTTATGTGATTATCTGTCTCAGCTCTTCCATCTAGTTGATACTGATTAATTTTATATATCTATAGATGTATAAAATTAATATATAAAAACATATTTTTATTTATATATTAAAAATATTTATGGAGTGACCTCTCTGAAGTTTGAATCCTTGCTGCTAGAGAGGTATTTCTTTACAGGATAATGTTTAAATTGATAGTAAAGATAAATTGATTTTTCAAGAGATATTAAGCATATAAATTGTTGTTTCTTACTCAGGCAAAACTAGAATGAAAGTTTGGCCACTGTTTGGAGGTTTTTTCTTTGGGGGGGAGGGGTTGGCATTTTTTTTTGTTTGGTTTTTTTTGATTTGGGAACACGGGATTTGATTGGTTTGTGGTATTTGGAAGGAAAACCCAAACACTTTAAACTGTACAAATCCTGCTGCTGAATACATAAGGCGGAGAAACAAAATCTACCTTCCCTCCCCAGTCCTATATTTTATTTCAGTTGTAGCAACAGTAAAATAAAAGAAATTGTCAGAATGCTTGGTTAAATTTGCTATCCCTTTTAAAGTACTTGATCTAGAAGAATTTTATTTTTGTAGTTCAGAAATGCAACTGTTTCCAAAAGTTTAGACAATGGATTTGCAAGTNGTGATGTTTGCTTTGAAAATTAAATTATTATTCTAAACCACAAATTCTCAACTCTTATGTGATTATCTGTCTCAGCTCTTCCATCTAGTTGATACTGATTAATTTTATATATCTATAGATGTATAAAATTAATATATAAAAACATATTTTTATTTATATATTAAAAATATTTATGGAGTGACCTCTCTGAAGTTTGAATCCTTGCTGCTAGAGAGGTATTTCTTTACAGGATAATGTTTAAATTGATAGTAAAGATAAATTGATTTTTCAAGAGATATTAAGCATATAAATTGTTGTTTCTTACTCAGGCAAAACTAGAATGAAAGTTTGGCCACTGTTTGGAGGTTTTTTCTTTGGGGGGGAGGGGTTGGCATTTTTTTTTGTTTGGTTTTTTTTGATTTGGGAACACGGGATTTGATTGGTTTGTGGTATTTGGAAGGAAAACCCAAACACTTTAAACTGTACAAATCCTGCTGCTGAATACATAAGGCGGAGAAACAAAATCTACCTTCCCTCCCCAGTCCTATATTTTATTTCAGTTGTAGCAACAGTAAAATAAAAGAAATTGTCAGAATGCTTGGTTAAATTTGCTATCCCTTTTAAAGTACTTGATCTAGAAGAATTTTATTTTTGTAGTTCAGAAATGCAACTGTTTCCAAAAGTTTAGACAATGGATTTGCAAGTGTGTGAACATTTATGGTAACTTCTTTTTAATGTGTGCTCTAAGACAATCTTCTTCCTCATAGAATATTCTTGAGAGAATTAGAAAACTATGTAGAATACCCAGAACTAGTAGGACGGTGCTTTCTGGATCAGGTATGTGTGTCATCTTTTGCTGGCACTTCATTCATAAGCCTCTCTAGGACTGTAACATGAGTGTTATTCAAGTAGTAATTGCCACATCTCTTTTGTTTGTCCTGAGCATGTATTAGGTTGAGAATGTAGATGTTAATTGAGAATTGGGGATACTTTTCCTTGTGCGGGATACTTTTCCTTGTGCAGGATACTGAATTTTGTTAAAGCTACCAGAAAATTTCTGTTTTAAAGTGGCAATTAGGAAGGCATGAAGAGGAGTCATGTGCTGCATTGTTTCACATCACTATAAATGGTTTGTTTTCTTGGTTAGATTCCTTTATTGGACTTTTGTTATTGTTCTTTCCCATTTTCTTTAAGGAATAAATCTCAACAGAGTCAATCCAAAATATTTCTAGTCTGAAAACAAAAAGCTATGACAAAATTAAACTTTTTAAATCTGGAATTTATTGAACAATGAGTCTCACCCGAAGTACACTACAGGCTAAATACGAATGTGTTTATGGAAATCAATCTTCTGTTGTTGCTATCTATTGATGCTCTAAAGCTCCACCTTCTATTTACTGGCATGCATGGAGATAGTGTCCTTAAATGGAGGGACAGAGGTAATTCTGTATCTGCTCATTTCCTACCTGGTCCTTTATTTATAGCTATGGTTATTTGGTGTTTCGAACAGTATTTATTTCCTTTTCCTTTCGACAAGTGCTGAAGTCATGCTATTTAGTTGCCGAAGTGATAAGGGGGAACAAACTGTTTGGTCTACCTTAGTGTGACTCCCTGTGAAAAACACGTTCCTGAAATGAAAACAAAACAAAAAAAAAAAGGGGGCAAAGCCTTTTAAAAAAGGTGCATAGAGAGACTCACAGTTGGACATTTATAAAAATATCTTTCATATTTTAATAGAAATATATTTGTAAATACAGTATATGCTTCTTTGTAAGATGCTTAACATTCAACTGAAGCAAAGAATAATCAGGAACATTTTATTCTGTTGTTCCAAGTACCAAATTAGGACCCGTTACAAAAGTGGTGGTTTTGCAATTCCTTGAGAAATCCCAAGCAAAAAATCCATGATCCAATTTTTGGTGGTGGTGGGTTTTTTCATATCATTAGTATGAAAAGAATTCTTATGAACTTTGTCTTTTAAAGTCACAAGAATTCGTTAACTTTTTGCTTGTCTCCCCAATTCCAGATGGAAGATTTCCAGATTTATGAAAAATACTGTCAAAATAAACCTCGATCTGAAAGTTTGTGGAGACAGTTTTCGGATTCTGTATTCTTTCAGGTGTGCTTGCTTGAATCTCTAAAATAATGATAGTTTTGATTTTGTTTGGCTCTGGATTTTTTTGTCTGATTTATTTTTATTTAATCATCTCAAGAATAAATAGCACAAATACTGATTAGTGTCCTAATGAAATCCAATACTGATTGCAGGAATGTCAAAGGAAACTTGATCACAAGCTCAGTTTGGACTCATACTTACTGAAACCTGTTCAAAGAATAACCAAATATCAACTACTGCTAAAGGTATGGGTTACTGAACTACAATGTTAAGTACATTTTGTGCATTTGGTTTTTTATATGCTGCTTCTCAGCCTGCTGGAGAGAAACCCAGAAATTAGTGACCAGATATTTAAATGGAAACAGACAAATTCCAGTCTGTCTGCTTTCAACAGAGTTTTTTTCTTTTAGTCAAAAAGCTACTAGTAAGCAAATGTTACACAGAGACACCTTGTGTAACTACTTTTGCCCATAGATATCTGCTGAAGAGAAGAATGAAAAGTCGATGAGGGGAAACAGAAGGGCCACGATCCCTTTGCAACAATGAAAAGAGTATCTGAAGTACTTGTTACTATTCAGTTGTAGTCACCCCACCACCTGACAGGAACTTGCCTTGCTGGGTTCTAGGAAATGCACTTGACAGCACTGTAAGGTGTCTTTATGAAGGATGCTGTTGTGTTTCACATTAACAGGCTATACAGAGAGATCAAAATGAGAGCAGTAAAATATAATATTTTTTTAAAATTAATGTGTAGTCCCACACAGACATATATTTCAATTATTGCATTTAATAATAACTTTAAAAATCCACCTCAGACTAGATCTACTCTTGAGTTAAAACTGAGCTGTTAACAGCTTTTAAAGAATTAATTACATTTAAGCTTATGTAAAGAGGAGTTCCCAAACTGAGCATTAAAATTTGAACATTCCTACTTGCTGCTACTTCCAAAGCTCAGTAAATATGTTGCCATTCCCTTCTGCTCAGGAAATGCTGAAGTACAGTAAGAACTGTGAAGGGGCTGAAGATCTTCAGGAAGCACTGACTTCTATACTGGGCATTCTTAAAGCAGTTAATGATTCTATGCACCAGATAGCCATTACAGGCTATGATGTGAGTAGCAGTATTTTTACTTACCTTCTAATTTATTTTAATTTCTTTTTTATATGGATGTAAAGCATACCCTGTACTGTGTACTAATAATGAGAAGAACATTTAACAAAAGGTGCCTTTAAATTGAATTATGTAATGAAAATAATGGAAAATGAGTCTCTCTCTACTCTTCTGAAGTTTTCCTGCTATGAATAGTATTTTGCTTTGTCTACTCAAATTTTTGTCTTTGATTTACTTGACACTGAGTTAGAAACTGAAAACTGTCATGAAGAGTCTGGTTTAGGCTACTGCCAAATGGGAGTCACTACTAAGTTTATATATGTGTGTGTAAAGCTACACCCAAAACTTCCACTTACAAAAAAACCCCAAAAACTGAAACAAGCAGCTTTGGAGCAGTTTGGGGGAAAGAAAAGAGCCAACCAAATATGTGTATTGTGCTTCCCCCTCTCTCTACATACAGTTCTCTATAGCTCTGCTACTGGTACTCTTGACTGTAAAATCCTGCCTGAACAGTGTTGGTCAGTGGAAACTGTAAAAATCCAAGACTGACTGTATTTTTATTACATTTCCAAATCCACCATAAACACTGATGTGGGAGATTTCTTGGAATGGCAGACTTGTAAAGACCTGCTCACACTGGGTGTTTTAGTTCAGTGTTATCTCTTTGTAGTTATAAATACCACTTCTTTTGTTCCAGGGAAACCTGAATGAGCTGGGCAAGCTTTTAATGCAGGGATCCTTCAATGTCTGGACTGATCATAAAAAGGGTCACACAAAGGTGAAAGATTTGGCGCGTTTCAAGCCAATGCAGCGGCACCTCTTCCTCCATGAGAAAGCAGTGCTGTTCTGTAAAAAGCGAGAAGAAAACGGAGAGGGATATGAGAAAGCACCTTCTTACAGCTACAAACACTCCTTAAATGTAAGACACTGAGCAATCAAGCAAGATGGAGGTGCTGAGGGCTTAGCCTGCAGTAATGCAACATTCTAGTTTTTTCTCTGCAAAGCTGTGTTGCAGCATTGCACTGGGAACTTCACTCTCTCAGGCAAACCTGACTGGTGCTGCAGGGCCGTGTTACTTTGTGTTGCTGTCTGTTAGAGAGATGGTGGGGGGGGGAGAAATTAACCCTTTGAGAAAATTCAAATGGTACTAGGCCAGCTGGTTGGCAGTTGCATTAATCACACAGAAAATGTAGAGCAGAGTAGTACAAAATAGATGTAAGATTCTGTGGTCTGGATTTTAAGAGACCTCTTAAAAACCAGTAATGTACCTGAACCTTTTTTTCCCTTGTAAGGTAGCCAGCACTAAATCTCTTTAGTCCAACATGCAGATCATATGTTATTAGTCCTTCTTTCCTTTGAACAAGAAGCCAAATGTGAGAAATAGGGTACCAAAGAATACCAGTATCCACCTGCTTTTGTTCCTACCATAATTCCAATGTGGTAGGTCAGTTTTTGTTCTCTTTGCTTCCAGATGGCGGCAGTTGGAATAACAGAAAATGTCAAAGGTGATGCAAAAAAATTTGAAATCTGGTATAATGCAAGGGAAGAAGTTTACATTATACAGGTAAATAACATGCCACTGCATGCAGGAGAAAAATAACAGAGAAAAGAGAAACAAAACTCTAACCCTTCATCATCATCATCATGGCTAGACTTCACGAATGAAGATTTGGGAGGGTTTTACCCATGCTTGCTGCAAGCGCTGATGGCTGATAAGGCCAATGCAAGATAGGCAAGTCTGGTTGCAAAAGACAAAACTTTCCTAATCCTCTGTTATATCACAAATAGAGTGTGATGAGGAAATGTAGGGGAAAAAAATCCAAACCAGATTAATTCATAAGGTAGTTTCTTAATATATTTCAATTGAAGAGTTTTCTGAGGGGAAAAACAATCACGTTTTACAGTATCTGTGGAAGATATTGTACACACCATTATTATATCTGCCACTGGAATAGTGGATGGCTTGGGAGACAGGGTTTGACTGTAGCACATGCATAGCCTCTGCTCCAGCATGTTCCAGTTGCTACAACAAGTTTCTGTTCATAGAAGTACTTGCTCTCGTTTTGTCTGTCCCTCTTGGAGAATTCTTCTGAGGCTATGCTTTGGCACCCACTTCTTTCTGTACTAAGTTTCCTGTGCTTGGTGAGTGATAGTATTTATTTTTCGGTAGGCACCAACCCCTGAAGTTAAAGCTACTTGGGTAAATGAAATACGAAAAGTGCTGACGAGTCAACTGCAGGCATGCAGAGGTAAAATATTTTTGAAAAATATATATTTAATCTATTTTATCTTGGAACTTCAAATCCTACACTGTATATCTTCCTTGTGTAGGACCCAAATCAATTTTAATAACTCTTTTTCTTTCCTCCATTACAGAAGCTAGTCAGCACAGGACACTAGAGCAAACACAGAGCTTACCTCTACCAGCATCGTCTTGTGCAAGGTAAGTAAAGAAGCTGTCAAATCAGCCTGGCTGACTTGTGAATATACTAATACATCTGGTTTGCAGCTCTTCATTTCTCCTATCCCTTAATACTGGTCTTTGTGTTTTAAGCTTTTTTTTTTTTTTTTTTTAGTTCTCATCCTACTATAAAGCTGTAGAGTTTGGAGTTTATACATCTCTAGAACTGCTCACTGAGCAGCAATGACATGGGCTTTGCCAGCTGATAGAGAACATCACAGAAAAGTCGTTTTCTGCACCAGCCAAAATTCTGGTGATATTATGGGTCTTCTTGTTGAACAGATAATTATATTCATTACAGTCTAGATAAGAGTTTTATGGAGCACCTTTTTTCTTTCATGTGGATTAGTTTTTTCTTCCTTTTTGTCTTTTTCAGGACATTATGTCTTGTCTGTCCCTTGTTCTCTTCTTTCAATTTTTTTTACCTGAGTAATGTGTAAATTCTTCCAGTGTCCCAACTTCTGAGTCAAGTTTTTCATCTTTTTCATCCTTCACTGTACCAACCTGTATATTCTTTGGTCACCACTTGCTGCTCTGCCCTTGTCTGACACCTCTTTTTAATTCTCTGTTCATCACTGTTTTTCATATATGTATATGTATCTACCTGTAAGCCCATAGGCTCCTATCTGCAGTTCCCACATCGTGTGTGCTTAAATGTGTGATAGTAAGTCTCTGCACTGCATCTTTCTATGCATCTAATTATTGTTCAGGAAGAACTTCCCAGATGTATAGTATTTGTGGAGTGTCTTTCTTTATTCCACTCGCAAATGGAAGTGCGATGGGAATCCAGCTGCAAGATCCAACACAAGTTTTGTTCATCCCTCATCTGTTTGCATGTTAAGAGCTTCTGAGAGGCAGAGTTTATTCCTTTATCTTTCTTCTTTTTTTCCTAATATGTTCAGGAAAAACCTTTTAGCTGCAAATGAGTGTAAGCTTTATTGAGCCATCTTATCAGTAGCTCCCACTGCCAATGGTACATTCAATTGCAGTCAGTTAGGAGAGGTGTTTCTCATTTTTATGTGCTCATGGTCTTTAAATGTGTAATCATCCATTACTTTCTCAGTCCTGGAAGCTATGATTTGGGAAGCAGCAAATAAATAGTTTTCAGCCTATATATCTGTATGTGAAAGACAGACTGTGTGTCACAGACTGAGACAGACTGTGAAGGTCACAGTCCTTCACGGTCCTCACCCCTGTTCAGACCCAAATTTGCTACAAATGGATTGACTGTCTTAATTTTCTTCCAATAAACAGTCCTTCACGAAACCACATCAGAAACATCAAAAAAACGGAGGAGAAAAAAGCTGATGTCACAAGTCTAGAAGGTTATGGCACTACAGTAGCACCAAAGTACCCTGAGAAAAGCAAAGGTGAGTTTACACATGTGTGTTGCTGTCTTTAATTGTGAGGAGCATGCCTGCGCTGCAGACACACAGGCAGATCCACCAGCAGAGTAGCCACGGTACTGCAGGGAAGACCGGGCTGCTCTCAGCCCTAAGGCAACCCATCAACAGAGTGCTGCCCATGCTGCCCCAGCATGTTGGTCCCACCTGTCCTTAGCTTGGGCTTGATTTCTGCACTCTAGTGTGTGGTGTGGACAGGCACAAAGCCATCTTAAATGGATGGTGGCCAAAAGCAGGTGGGAATTACTTGTTATGAGGCCCAAGGCTGCAGTAGACCTTCCCTTAGGGCTGCCCAGCTTCTCAGGGTTCTCTTCCTCTGGATAAATTTATTGGCATTACCCATTCTAAAGAGGATTTTTTTGTATTGTTTTTTCTCATCATGGTAATTATTTACTGAACCAGTGGCAGTACAAGGCCCTGCACAGCAAGAACTGGCCTCACATGTTGTACCTGGACTTTCAATTGCCATTTCTCATCCTAATATGCAGGTTCCCTGCCAGGGCTGCAAGTGACTTTCTGCCTTGATCTTTTCATGGCCTTCTCCCTTTTCTTTCTGTGTCTCTTTCTTCCTTTGTAGACAACACTAGCTCTGCTTCAGAATGCTCTGTACTGTCAAAAAAGCGCTTTACGCTGCAGGGCTTTACTAACCTCAAAAGTCAGAAAGGTAATTTTGAAAAAAAAAAGCTAGACTGTCTTCTGTGTAAGGCTGTAATTGAAGCATCACTTTGTACGTGTGTGCAGTGTGATAGGTTTTTAGTGTACACACTAGCTTGTTCTTTTAAGGTCAAGCTAGGTTCTTAAATCATTGCCTCTGACAGGGAGATTTCAAGAGAAACAAGCTCCAGAGTGGGAGGGGGAGATGCAGCTGGGAAAAAGTGCAATTCCGATGTCTCCAATCTCACTGTCAAGGCCAAGGAAGGAGTTTATAGTGCCCCATTCCTGCTGAAAAACTAGAGGAAGGAAGTTGTCATCTGATCAGACACCTGGCCTACTTCTAGCTTCAGTGGATCTGCCCCAAATGCACATGTACTTGGCAAAACGGAATCAAGGTTTTAGAGTATTTCTGTATTGGCATCCTTGTTGACAAAACTCCCAAAGCATAACTATAGCAGAACGTGGCTGACAATGTTGTCTTTATGGGTAGAAGAGTAAATAAGAATTTCCCTATTCTTCCAGAAATGGTGGTCTTGTCTTTTTTTTCCTAAAACAGGCAATAGGAGTCTGAGATCTTTCTTGCTTCCTCCTGCCAAGTAATCACACTGGTCACTTCTTGCTTTGAACAGCTGTCTTTGAACAGTCTGAATTGCATTAAGATGATGGCACTTGTTCAAGAGCATGATTTATTTTTTTTCCCCAAAACATCTTTCCAGAATGCCTGTTTAACACCTGATTACCTTTGAGTTATTTCTGGAGAGACTCCAGGGTTGTGTATCTAATGTTAATGAGGTGAGCACTAATATCCCATGCTTGCCTTGACAGAAACTCCATCTCCTTCTGCTAAAAGCCAGACATTGCCAATGATCCTTCTAACAGGACCAGGTATTGCTGTAGCATTAGATTATATAAAAATGATTGTTTAATTTGGTGATGTTTGTCTAAAATTCAAGTTAATTGTATACAGTTCATGTCTAGTTCATTTAGAAAAGTTTTACATATATTTTCATCTATTACTGTAAAATAAATTTGTCAATTTATCTTCAGGTAACTACTTGTAAATAATTAATTCATCCTTATGCAATGGACCAATTATAGCTAAAATTAGACTACAGAAATCCACTTGTTTTCCAGTGTAAACTCAAAGGTATTTAGCATGCAATCCACCTATTCTCTTTTTTCCAGTTCTTCAATATCTCTCTTCTGTGTTTTTTGCCTATTCATCCTCCTGCAGCTTCTCCTACCAGTCCTGACAAAAAAGCTAAACGGCATGAAGTAGTGAGTGACCCAACTCCTTTTGGTTTAAGAGGTACAGTGATGCCATATCTTGTACTCAACAAATATCCACACATCCTTCATGTAATATGTTACAACAGGCCACTGGGCATACCTGTATGAAGCTGTTGTGCACAGCAGTACTGATATCAGCTGTTTTTCCAAGTGGATCTGTCAGGTTCTGTATACAGTGGTTTTGATAGCAAAACTGGTTGAGGTTTTACCTTGGTAACAAATAAAGCAGCACATGACTAACTGGTTTTTAGAAGACAACAGTGGGAAAGAGATCTGCAGCTGAAGAAATAAACAGAAGCTGGGTGTTTAATGGAATTACAGGGGTGTCCAGTTACAAGGATACACATGGTTTTCCATGTGTTAGCAGCTTTCTGTCACTGTGCCCCCTGTGGAAAGGATTTAACTTCTAAAAAAAAGAAAGAAAAATCTGAAACTCATGTACTCAAATCACTGGCACCTGGAATTTGCATTTTAGATCTGTGTTTATTACTGTAGTCATCCCTCCTTCTGCAGTTCTTTCACTGCATCTTAATTTGTGATACTAGGCCATTCTTACCACCCTGTGAACCCCAGATGACTTAATTGAACCTCTTGCAGCAGCTTGCCTGCTGTCCTCCCAGCTCACAGCTAAGCAGAGAATAGAAAAGCGTTTCAATTAAACAACCCATTTCTAACCAATAACGCTGTTGGTGAAGGTTTGAGTACAAATCCCTAGGGATAGTTAATTAGAGAGTACAAGGAGAGCAGTCCTGCTTTTCCTGACTCTACCACCATCATCTCCTTTAGAAAATATTGGTCTAAAGGTACAGCTGTTTCAAACCCTACCATCAAACTCCTCTCCACATTTCTAAAGTCTTTGTCTCACCTGTGGAAATGGTGCGGGTTCAGCTGCTGTGCTGGGGAAACTGCAGCACCAGTTACTTTGTCTGAGCATCAGGCAATGTAATCCCAGGCTGGGCACATGCAGAAACATCACAGAGGTGGATGTGAGAGTTGCAAGGCTGATTTTTCTTCAGAAGCCGTCAAAACTCTTGAGACCTCCAGGTATCACAGAAATCCTGAGGGCCTGGAAATGCTGTCTAGAAGAAAAAGGTGTTTTATGGCCTTTTCCACAGATGCTGGAATTTTCCAGGGAAGAGAGTCCTTGATTGTTGCTAATTTACAGTAAAATTACTGGGTCCTTGGAACAGGCTTGTCTGATTGCTGCTCTGTCCCAGCAGCTTCTCACTGTACTAAACTGCTAAACCAAGAAAAATTAATTTAAAACATCTGCTAAATTCCCTTTGTTTTGCATCTTCCAGTCTTTTTTATGTCACTGTTTCTTCTTCTTCCCCAATTCAAAGGGGGATAAGCAGGCAGCTGACCCAGGCATTTTGGGATGGTACTGCACCAGGTGATGGTCACAAGCTCCCCAGTGCACAGTGCATTGCCCCCACTCATTTCCTTGCACTGCTGTATTGCTCTGACTTACACACAGTGAGCTCAAGGAACGTGGTTCAATATCAGAATGTGTTGTAAGGCAGATCATAGCTCTGTGAAGAAACTTATGAGACAGTTTCTGAAGAGAAGCATTTGATGAATTCTTGGTTTTCTTGGCACTGATCATATCTAAACTCATTTCTGCACAACCTTGTCTTTTCTCAAGGCTACCTGCCATTTTCTTACCTTTATAGGGAGCTCTGCTTTAGTCACACCACATAGAATACATACATACACACTGAATGTGCATGCATAATTTTGATGCCCATAGTTTGCTAATATGAATATTACCAAAGGGGTCACTTCCTTCCCAGGATGACATGGGCTTTCATATAGACTTGTTAATAATAGACTGCCAGCTTGTATGAGGAGGAGGAATATTGTTGCTATGGCAGGATCAGGCCAGTCTGCTCTTACACATAAACACAACAAAAGAAGAGAAGGAGGTCAAGGAACAAAAGCTATTACACAAAATGTATGAGATGAGCAGGCCAGTGAGTATGAGGCTACAGGCAGAGCACTTAGAGTAATTTCACTTTCTTTTTCTTTTTTGCAACTCACTGGTTCTGTTTCTAATGAGAGCTTGGAACAATTAGGATAAATCAGGTTTTCTTTTGTTGCTTTGTTCTTAACTTGGATACAAAGGAAAGGATTTGATTTTTGTCCAACAAGACAACTAGATGATGTAAGCTTCCAAGGAAATTTTCATGGAATACAGTAAGAATTTGTTACTCAGTTTCTTCACAGATAAAAGTTCATTCTTAGCCCTGGACAGGGCCAAATGGGTCAGTACTTCTAGTCTTGTGCAGGTCATCCAGAAGGCCAGGCGAAGTAAAAATCCCACTCCATTTGGTGTGCTCTGGGTGTGATTTGTTTCTATGATTCTTAGATTTCTTTTGCTTTGCTCTGATGTTAAGTTTTTTCCTAATGAACTGGCATGACCAGCCTTGGAAGCAGTGAAGTGCAATAATGCTGGTGCTTTCTCACCTTAACTAATAGTTGCATAAATAACTATAACTAATAGTTACACAAATAACTATAATAGTTACATTAAAATGTTCTTTTCATTGAGTTTCATTATTGTTACTATTTAGCTTGAAACAAAATCTTACAAATATTTGTGTCTCTTTCATTATGGCTTCATTATGAGCTCAACACATTTATTAGCAGCTGCTGATGTTGATGTAAAGCATCCCACTAAAAACTTATTGTACCTTTGTTTAGTGAAGGGTTTTGTGCACTCTGGATATGATTTGGCTTTATAAACAAATGAAATGTATTCTCCCTGAGAGACAAAAAGCAATGGATGACAGGCAGGAGATTGTTCATGTGGTGTTTGGTGCAGCGACTTAACACCAAGATAAGTCAGTGTGGTTAAGGATCCTTGTGTCAGCCTGAACACCCGTAAATAATGAGCTGACTAGTCAGGTGAAGTACAGAGTGCTTGCATCTTGTGTTGGATTTCTTTACAGCTTTAAGTGCTTAATGGCTTGAAGGGGGCATTGTCCATCCATCCCTTATTCCAGCAGACTGTTTAGGTTCCTTTGGGTGACAACCCTTGGTGTTCGACCTCTTCCCAAAAAGTGTACATTCCTGTCTTCTACTTCGTCTCAAGAAAAAGAGTATCCATCCATCATTCATCTTTGTATAATATATATTTATTATAAAAATATTTATACCTATTTGCTTTTTAGTTTGAAATTTGCATTCTCTCCATTTGTTTCCCTTTATATAAATCCAAAGGACCAAATTCATGGCTGTGCATTGCCACAACTCCACTTACACTGATGGAAATGGGCCAACTTTTGCCAGCAATGAATTTTACCCAGTAACTGTAGTAACTTCCCTATATATAATTTTTTTTTCATGCTGATCACTTTAAGAGCTTTTCAGCGAGAATAACTTTTCTCCCAATCAGTGGTTCACTGTTTCAACATTAACTGTGGGCTGTCTATTCCACAAGGTTGGACCAAACCATCCCATTCTGTTGATGCATCTGAAGAAAATGATGGCTGGTCTAGTGCTGAAGAACCACTGAATTCATCAGATGCGGAGGAAGAAGGAGGGGGAGGGGGAGGCGAGATGAAGCTGGTAACCAGAAATGCTTTCTTACTGAGCTAAGCAAGTGATACCAATGCATTGTGTGTGGCAGTATACAGGAATGCTTTTGAAGCCTGATGGAAGGAAAGTGTCTGCTTTGAAATGCTCAGCTGGGCAAAATTCTTAGGGCAATAAGGAAGATCCCCTTCTCCTAAATCAGCCCTGTGTTTGTTATTTGGGAGGGTCCATTTGTGCCTTTGCATACCTGCAGAATGGTGAGTGCAGTCAAGCAATGAGATGCTCAGCTACTGTCAACAGATTTCCACACGTGCATCATGTCGCAAGTGTATCAGTATGGTATTGCTGGGGATTTTTTCTTTTGATTTTATTGTCTGTAGGCATATGAACTAATTGTTGTAATGGGAACATTTCACTGAATGTTTTTCAGGGTGTGAGAATTCAGGCACTGAATTTGCATGTAATCAATCAGTTTTCCCGCCTCAGTGTGTATATTTACACCATTTTCAGCATATAGGGGCATGAGAAAGAATAGAAAAATATTATAATTTCATAACAAAAGATGCAATGTACCTTAAAGTACTCAATAGAAATAATTTGTTTGTTTTTCCTCTGTGTGCATTTAGACTCCTGGTAAATATACAGTTGTGACTGATTATGAGAAAGGAGTTTCTGAAGAATTTACAGTGAAAAGTGGAGATCTAGTTCAACTGATTCGTGAAGGGGAGGATGGACTTTGGTATGCAGATCTGTGTTTGGGAATTTTTATACGCAGAACTGTGTTTGGAAGGCAGATGTTTAGGGGAAAAACTTTCAAAGGCATCAAATGAAGCAATCTGTCTTCTAATTGTATTTATATATATATATATATTTTTAGGTATGTAAAGAACCTGAGTACTGGTAGAGAAGGTTGGATCCCAGCAAACAATTTGCTGATGCTCATAGGCAATTCAAAATCAGCACAATCTTTCAGCAGCTCTGGTAGGTATTTAAATGAGATTATTGTGTCTCTGAAGATTCCTATTATCAAAGTAAGTAATTAAATGCAACCACTATATAATATGTGGTGTTTTTTTCCCCTTTCATTCCAGAATCAGGCACTGCCTCCAGCACTTTGAGCACATCATCAAGTTGCAGTGATAGCTGCAATGTCAGCAGTACCAGCTTCTCTGACATTAAGGGCTAATGCTTCATTCCACTTCCACGGAAGGTAAATCCAGAGACTGTCATTTGCTGCAGCAAATGGACATTGGACTGCATCAGAAGAACCACCAGTTCTGTGTTGCCAGCTCTGAGTATTTTTTGTGGTGACTTTTACTGGTTCTCACAGAAGATCCCAATGAAAAGTGCATGGAATGTGAAGTTGTAAATAAAAGTTAAATGATTTGAAATAGGGATTTGCGGAGGTTTATGCTCTGAAGTCTGAAGCTACTGAGTTGTTAGCATGAAACACATTTTCTCCTTGATACACAATCAGGTTTATGCAGAACTGTAATTTGATTTTGTAATTGCCAGAATCTGAATGTGAGCAAACAAAATGTGTTCAATGCTAAATGCTCATTGTAAACTAATAACATAGCAATCACTGTACAGGATAGGTATGAGGCAAATAAATCCAAGTTTACAATTTCTTGTCCTCAAAAACCCCTTTCCCCAAGGACATACCTCGGTTAATGCGGTGAATGGGACTCTTACAGCAAAAAGGAAGGAGGTTTGGTTCATCCTTTTATCTTGGGTCTTCAGGATATTCATGTGCTCCTTACAGACTGAGATGCAGATATGACCAATTCACTGACCACAATAGCATCAAAAGAAACCATTCATTTTTTTCCAACCTTTTAATGATGTGTGCAATGGAATAGTTATTTTCTGAGATATTTTGGTCTCACAATGAAATTCTTTACCAAGGTCACTGTGTTTACGTAGCCTTGACAATTTAGTGGTATCTTTTTCCTTACCTAGGCGCACAATGATACACAAATGTTCTTATTCACTAAGTGATTTTTTTTTTTTGTTTAATAAATGGTAATTGCATGGTTACTTTCTGTTCTCACAATTAACATGCAATTAACAGGCAGAGGAAACTATTGTGGATGCACTATGGGTCAAGAACCTTCCTTCAGACAAACCTGTGAAGGCTGGAAATCCAATGTATTTTCAGTCTTCATAGTATTTGTTCCAGATTCATTGAGAGGAAAAAAAAAAAAGTTACAATTTTTCTATAAAATGGGAACACAGGAGGAAAAAAAGTCTTAGAATAGCCATATTTATGCTACAGATATATAACTTTGTTTACAGGAAAGGTGATGCTAAACTTGCCATTTTTCAAGGTATGATGTAAGCCAATATTGTTAATTTTCATGTTGTCAGACATTCTTTGCACATCATCCTTACAAACAGTACAAAACTCTGTGCGCGTATAGAATACTTTTGCTTTAGAATATTTTTGCTTATATGAAAACAGGTTTTTAACCTATTCATGTACCATATTATTGAAAAATAAAGTGGGCACTAAGCATAATTCTTCAGAAGTGCTAAGCCCAGCAGATTATGTCAAGGAGAACTGCTCTTAATCAGCAGACCCTCTGATGGCTGAGCCCTGAAGTCTATGCCAAAATTTTATGTTTTAGAGGCTGCAGCTTAGAAAACATAAATGACAAACACTCCTAAGAATGATATCATATCTGGGTTGTGGAAGCAACCCTACCCCAGACGCAATCAAAATGCAGCTGACATGGTCAGCACAAAGTGAAACATATATATACACACACGTGTATATTTATGCACATATATATGTGCATGTATGTGCTTGTGTGTATATATATGTGTGTAGATATGTATATGTATGTAGATACAATGTATCGATGTAAAAGATGTATTTATAGTTATCATGCTGCTGAATGTGTCACTTTACAATTCATAAATCCTTAGGTTTCTTTCAATACTGCAATATAAAGGCTGATCAGGGTTTTACTTCAGGCATCTTTTCCAATGCAGAAATCCTCTGATCTTTTTTTTTTTTAATTATCCCATATAATATTGTGCTAACCAGGAATATTTAGTCTGATATTTAACAATGGACTGGCAACATTCAGCTTATCTTCATCTTTGTAATTATCTTCATCTATGTAAGTTATTTTGTAAATTATCTGTAACATAATTTGCTTATATATTGCTGTTATTGCTAGGATGAGACTCGATTCATTTCTCACTGCAGCCTCATTTGTGTTATTTCGATGGTTTTCTCCACATCATTGCACTTTAATACAACCCATTTCACCATTTCCTTTTTTATTGCTGTTGTGAATTAGAAGTTCAGAGCCAGAGGTCTCTACTGTAATTAATTTGAATAAATTTCAGCACTTCTTGCTGAATGCCTTTATCTAGACATGCTCTGGGTTTTATTTTGTCCTACCATCTTGAAAGCTTCGTATGGGTATCATATGAAAACAGAGACTGGAGGATCTGGAACAAAAAAAACAGGTCTGTCTAGCTGTTGCTTGTCAGCTGTGTCTTCAAAATATTCTAGAGAAGAAAAGCAAACTGATGTCTGCTCCTCTGGCTGGTGATGTGGTTTAGCCTCAGCCAGCAGCTAACCACTATTCAGCTGCTCACTCACTCCCTTCCACACAGTGGACTGGGGAGGAGAATTGGGAATAGAAAAGTAAAACTTGTGGATTGAGATAGGAGCATCTGAATAACAGAAACAAAGTAAAATTTAATAATACTAATGTGGTAGTTTATCCCTGGCCAAAGGCAAATATCCAGAGGCCCCAAGGCAACAGCTTCCTCCTTTCTCCCAACTGCAGGGAGAAAAGGCGGGGTGGGAAAAACCACACTAGATGAAAAGTGGATTCTAATACTACTGAAGCAGTATGAATTTATACAAATATATATAGAGAGAGAGCAGAAAAAGGAACTTAATATTACTATATGCACTACTGCAATAAAGAACAAGTAAACAAGGTCTACTTCCCAGAGAGAGATATGCAGCTCTCCCCAAAGAGATAGCAGGGCCACAACCCATGCCCTTCAGCACTGGAAAAGGACTGACTCAAAACTTCTGTTTATCCCTTCTTATATCTAAGCTGATGTAAATAGGATGAAATACTTCACTTGGATACAGAAAACCATGTGATCTGTCTCCCAGGAAGACCTAAAGTCAAACCACCACACTCTCCACCCTTTATTCCATACTATTTTACATCACACCTATGTCCCCATGTGAACTGACTTATTCCCAGCACTTCGTCTTCTTCCTAGGCTCTAAAAACAGTAACTGAGTGCTTGGCTGTATTCCCAAGAAATAAAAGCACTATCTTTCATGTTTAAGAGAAGCCAAGAGAGGAAGGAAGACAGAATGAAAAATACTGCATCGGTCCTAAAAGATGTACAGGATCTGCACATTATGAAGAAAGTGAAGGGGTACCATAGAGAAGAGGTGCTGCAATGCCACTGTGGAGTGGCAGCCACCTCACCCTCCGCAGCAGGGAAATGCCCACTCAGCCTATGCTGGTTATGCAGAGAAGGGGGCATAGGTGCAGAACCAGGCTGGCCTCAGGTACGGAAGGCAGAACTTCATGTTCTAATCTGTGTGATTCACTCAACTAAATGGGGCTAGATCTTTCCCCAGAAGGATGAGACAAAGGGAAATTTTCAAGCAGCTCCAACAAACTTAGGTTTGGTCTTGCTAAATTGAATACTCGCTTGCTATTTTCAACTCACTGCCACAGGCAATTTAACAAGGAGGATTGTGTTGGCAGACTGTGAGGTATGGAGAGAGTTTCCAAAACACAGCACAGAGCTGCTGTAGCTTCTTTTACAATCCAGTAGCTGGCCTCTTTCCTCTGCCTGGGACAGCACTGCCTATCTGTTTCCAACTGTCCCGGGAACTGGGCTGCTGGGAATTAGCCAGGCTGTGATCCAGAGAAGTACCTGGATGCTGCCTCTTGGGAAAGTGATTTCAAAGCAGAACATCCAGCAGTGTGCACAGCCACTAAACAACAGGACTGCATTTGAACAACAGCCAGGAGTCTGACTTTCCTAAGCAATCACAGCTTCTGCAGAGAGTTATGCTGAGTGTTGGCAGCAAAGTGAAAATCCAGCTTCTGCTTTCCTTTGCTGTAGCATTCAGATACAGGGCTGACCCTCCCTCCTTTACATGCAGCAAGGGGAGAACAGCCTGGAAAACGCTCTCTAGTCTTTAGGCAATGCTTCACTACTCATAGACAAACATGCTCTTTACCTTGCCGCTATCTTAAGTAAATATTTCCCAAGAATGTTTGCTCTCCAGTCTGATGCCATTAATTGATTTCCATTAAATCATTTGACTGTTTATGTTCCAGTTAAAACTCTGCAAATTAGCTCCTCAAACCCCTGTTGTTAGTAATGAAGTACAGCCTGGATCAGCTCAGCACCTCTTCCAGCTGGTACAACTTGTGCAGGCCACCATGGGTCTGGCAGTAAGGGTGGAGAGAAACAATGCAGGGCGTTTCTTACTGATTAATTATTGTCTCCAAGCAAATTCAAGCAGAAGTGCAGTTTCAACCGGTGATAGAGAAATGAGAAAAGAGAGATGTCAGTGGTTCAGTCACACTCCAAACTACTGTATCTTGAGTGCGAATGCAAGATAAATACCACATCACTGCACTGCATGTGGGGCTATGGGGCCAAGTTAACACCTGTCCTATGGATTCAGGGTCCCAGCATTTATGCTTCTCATGAAAAAGGTGTCTTAGATGCAAAATGAAGGGCCAGGGGTAGCAATCTGTGTATCAGCATAGCCTTTGCATGGGTCAGGAGAGCACGCTTCAAAACCAAGCTTCCCACTTGTGTGAAAAGGGCACATGCAAATCCTTCTGCTCAGCTCACCAGGCTGTCATGGATCTTTTGCTGTTTCCATGACTCGCCAGCCCCTCCTCTGGCTCCAAGCATTTGAAGCTGAGCTCTTTGGCCAAACAGTCCTTGCTGAAATGTCAATACACTACTGGGACACTGGCTCACAGGGTTCATCATGATTTCCAGGCAGTGTGTGGCTTTGTTTCTCTGCTTTCTGCTACTGATCCCTCTTTCTCTGGATGCAGGTATGTTGTAGGATATGGATGTAATTACATTTACTGGCAGTGGACCTCTTTCTTGTTACTGAGACATAATTTCCATTGCTAGTTTTGGGTTGTGTGTTTGTCCTGTCTCCTGCTGTGCCTGTGAGTTATTCTAAGGCTCTTGTTTGCTCTCAGTGATGGTTCCAGGCACATTTTTCTGCCAACTAAGCACCTTTAGAATGCTAAATGAATCTATTATCTCAGTGACAGATAGCAGGCAAACCACTAGCTGTCTGCCCACTACACGAAGAAAGGAACTGGGATTTTTTTGTTATATCATATTGAACTGGGATATTTCTCATAGCAAAGCATCAATTGCATGCCATTCAGCTGATGAGTAAGTCAAGAGGTGAGGATCCACCCTATTTCAGCAGCAGTAGAAGGCAGAGAGGAGGTAGCTCTTCAGTGGCTTCAGTATGTGCGTTAAAATCAGCTCCTACATTAATAAAGCAGATCCAGTGCTTTCAGATTCCCAGTTAGCCACTAACTGGGTCTCCAGTGTTGCAGTGAGCAAAGGTGAGAAAATATGCAGCAAAGCCAAAAGTGTTCCAATGCAAATAAGTGGAGAATACCAAAATAACAGCGCATGGATGTCCCCAGCCATGTGCCCAGACACACTGCTCTGCTGGAGTCTGTGCCCATGCACTGATACATGTGCTGTGTATCTGCAGTATAAGGTTAATTAAAAGCCTTCAAGGAAATCCATATTAAATGCATACAGACTGACTTTGAAATCATGGCAGAAAGACCCAGCCGACATTCCTATAATGACCAAATGTTTACGAAGCACCATGGGATAAATTCTTTTCATGCCACACAATGTTTTATCCCTTCAAGTAACTTGGAAGTATAGGTGGAAATGACCACTATTTTGCATGTAATTCGGCAAATATTTCGTTTAGATACAAATGTTTATGAAGACACCTCACTAGAGTGGAATAAACCCTCTCATCATTTATGTTTGTGTGTATGTTGATGGGGACACACGTCTTGTCCTACAGCATCCCTCAGGGTCCTTACAGAAGACAGAAGCTATCTCCCATTCTTTCATGGACCATGTAGTGGAGAATGTCCTGGGGAAGGCAGGTGATATGCATCAGCCTCAATTCTCAAATCTACCCACAATCACAGGTGAAATAGTTAAAGAACTGAAATTTGAGGTTTTGTCAATGAAGCTCAAGAAGCTCCCCACTGACATAAAGGGGGGAAAAATGAAAGAAAGAAAAATGAATAATTTCAAGACTTGTTCTGTGTAATGCATGGAGCAAATGTACACAGTAGTACTGGGACTTCTTATTCCTTATCCTGAATTATACTGGGAGGGCATAGTTGTGTGTTGTGCTTATATCCTGAGGCTGAGGAGCAGGTCAGCGTGGCGACAGTGATAGCAGTGCTTTTAGTGCATACTTCCGTCAGTGCAAGCTGATGCAGGTCTAGGAAATGAGCTATGCTGATGCCTGCTATCAAACCTGTGTACGCAATGCCTTCCCAAAGCATGGCATAGACACACAAAGAGAAGACCCCCTGGGAGGCTGTGGTCTGTAAGTGCTGTCAGAAGCTAGGAGCCACCTACAGGCTCCACAAGGAAATGCAATCAGCATTGTCCAGCTTTCCTAAGTACTTTCATGTTGGTTTTTTCACAGAAACCTTAGATACTATATTAAAGCAGTGGTTTTTAACTTGTGGTCTACCAGTGGTGGGATAAGTTTCTCCTTCAGGTCCAACAAGTGAAAGTGAACCTGACTGTGGGTGAAGGGATGACTGTGGTCCACTTGTCACCCAACAACTGACTGTAGCATGTAGAGAAAAATCAGATTTCGCCATGTACATTGGTGCTAGATACAGTGACACAGGCTTCCCAACTGCTACAATTGAAAGAAACTGTGCATGTCAAGATGTGTATGATGTGTAACAGTACCTTAAGAGTCATTGACATACATACAACACACATAGATACAACACTGTTGTAACATGCCATCTTCTCCTGAGCTCTGGGCTCTGCAAAACTCAAGTATTGTCACTTTACCTGTGAGGCAAGCCAGAGGAAGGAGGCTCCTTCACATTTGCCCATCTCTTTTCTAAAGTGTCTCAGAAAAATTACCTTGGAAAGCAGAAAAGCTTCCAGAGGAAATTGTTCCCACATCTCCTCTGTCTGGTAGGCACAGCTGTATGACAAACAGAACATGCTGCTGTTTTTCAGTCTTTCTAAAGCAGGAAGAGGCAAACAGCATTTTGCAAAGGCAAAGACGAGCCAACAGCTTCTTTGAAGAGATAAAACTGGGGTCACTGGAGAGAGAATGTATGGAAGAAAAGTGTTCCTATGAGGAAGCAAGAGAGATTTACCATGACGATGCAAGGACAGTAAGTAATATGGGGCTGGATAAGCACTCATTGTCATAAGGACTCCCCCTACCCAAGGGGTGTGCTTTGACATCCTAAACCATAAGAGTAAAAAAAAAGCACTCAGTGTCCTGTTGTTTGCATCTTTGGTTTGTGTTTATAGGGGGACACACAGCAGCAGTAAATTGCAGGAAGGCACACTGGCTGTCCCAGGTAGTACCCATCTAGGGGACACTTTCTCAGTTGTCTCACCAAACCCCCATTAATTCCTACGCTGACTATACTTTAAATTATTGTATTGTGCAACATATTCTTCAGTCAATCCCACCTTAACTATCCAGAGGTTACTTTTGAATCACCCATTTGTGTATGTTACACAGTGTCCTTCTCTATTGGTATATGAAGATAATGTACAGTCTAGAAAATAATGTAGAATATTTTATGGATATTAATGGTCACAAATTATAAAGGCAGAAGGGGCATTACCCTGGCTGTCTGTAACCCCTCCTGTGCAACAAGGGTTGCAAGACTTGAGTTAATTTTTCTTTAATTAAATCTCACATATTTTTCTTCCAGAATGAGTTTTGGCTCACCTATTCCGGTACGACCATTGAGGATGTTCTAACAGCTGTGAAACCCTTCCACTGCTGCAGCTCTTTGCATGAGCTGGACTGACACTGAATGTTTTACAGACCCTAACCAGTGTGACTCCAACCCTTGTCAGAATGGTGGGATTTGTGATGACCAGTTTCAGGATTATGTTTGCCGCTGTCCTGTTGAATATGAGGGCAAAAGCTGTGAAAAAGGTCAGCTGTGACATAACTTCACAAAATGAAAATGCTATTATTAATTCAAATGCAAAGCATTGAGATAAACAGTATCAATCATTATCATTCAGGAGTTGGACTTGGTGATCCTTTGGGGTCCCTTCCAACTCAGGATATTCTATGATTCTGTGATTCTGCATCATTCTATCTGTGACAGCTACTGTTCATACTGCTTGTGGTGTCACATGGTGGATCTACCCAGCTGGCAGTCAGATACCGAAAGGCAGCAAGACAGTTATTGCCCTATAATGACTTTGTTAAAAAAAAAAATAAAATTGCCTTTTGTGCATCACCTGAGAGAAAAGGAAGAATTTTCTTCCTACTCAACTGCTGAAGTTACTTTGACATAGAAGCTCAATGTAGTATGTGAATGAGAACTACACTGCATATGCATTCAGTGAACACCCCACATTGAATGTTACACCCTCAGAACAAACAGAGTTCAAACAAGGGCTAGGCATCAACAAGTCTAACCAGGCAGCCTCAACAGTCATCCCAGTGCTGCTGTTGTTGTTGGTTGGACTTCGCGAACGAAGATTTTGGGATAAGCCTGCGCAATGGATTTTTTAGATGAGGCACAGTGTGTGCGGAACTGGCCCCACCCCCTTTACTCCTGAGGTTCATTTTGCCACGGCCGAGCACGCCGATTCGAACCGGCGTCCTCAGAGGAGGAGCCAGCTCCAGAGGCGGCGACTTACACCATTCGGCCAACGCCCGCCGCCTACATCCCAGTGCATCCTTCTGCTAAATGGTAACATACAAAATAGTTGCAATTTTTCAGTCATATATTACAATGGCTACCACACAACTGAAACACCTCCGTACTTTAGATGGCTCAGCTACCGTATAAATGCAGACTGATTTAATTTTCAGTGTATATTCCTTAAGCATAGTATTTTCTTCTCTAATCCCTGAAGTTCCAGGCCTACGTAGCTTTTGACAAATAGAAAGTGCTTCTGATGCAGTGACTCTACATAAATCACAGAAATCTGATTTGCTGCCTTGCTTCCCTGTCAACACTTCAATTGCAATTGATTCAGGTTAAGCACGAAAATCTGTCTTGAAACCTAAATGCTTTTTCTCTGACTTTAGCCATGGCTGACAAACTGAAGTGCATTTATGACAATGGTGGCTGTGAACAGTACTGTGCTGACGAGCAGTCCAAAACACGAGTGTGCTTCTGTGCAGATGATTACACTTTAGCGACTGATGGTGTGTCCTGCATCCCCCAAGGTAAGACTAGTCTGATGCTGAGATTAAGCCAGCTCTGGGAGAAAAGTTCTCAACAAGTTCTCAACATGTACACATCAGGAGGTGCAAGGTATAGCCCTTAGATACCAGCTCCCTACCTCTTCACAGGCTGAAGAGTACATTTGGGCTCCTGGTGCAAATTAGGAAAAGCAGTGATCAGTGTGCACACCAAAGAGGAAGCCTTCTGGATCTCTCTTTTTACTCCACTGGGAGGTGGGAAATTCAAGTCTGAACATCTCATCTGCTCAGAGCTAGAATGGAGCTGAACCCCTGTCTCCTCCTTTAGGAGCATGTTTGCCCCCAGTCAAGTAGAGAAGAGCTGAGCAGTGGAGACCTTATGGCAGCAGGTGGTCAGGGATTTGGGGTCAGGCTGAGGGGTTTCTGGTAAGTGGAGGGACTCTGGGCCCCACAATTCCTTCTTTGTTTTAGCTTACACTCACAGTGGGAAAGTATTTTGAGGGCAGAACTGATTTACTGTTGTCTCTCCCATGTGAAATCATGACTGGATTTTATTACTGTATTTATTTCAGCACAGAGGTCAAGAGAGGAATAGACCTATTAAAACCAAAGAAAAACAGTTCCTTCCTTCCTTCCTTCCTTCCTTCCTTCCTTCCTTCCTTCCTTCCTTCCTTCCTTCCTTCCTTCCTTCCTTCCTT
>VXAU01001810.1:666810-678164 GCA_013399695.1 Formicarius rufipectus
CTTCCTTTTTTTTCCATTTAGTAGGAATAACACACGTTTGGTATTACTACAGACACTATGGCTAAATATTTCTCACTTATCTGTCAAGGTCAATTTCAACTGGGACTAGCGTGGTGCAAGTTAATTATTTTTCCAATGCATAAGCTGGCACCTGACTATTGCAGATGCCTACTTGAATTACCTTATTAGAGAGGGAAAAAGAGACTCCTGGGGATATGAACATAACAACATCATGGACAGAGCTGCAGGAAGCATGTTAAGTAATTCTCAGGGGTGATGCCCCCCTACACACACCTCAATGGAGCACTCATGCAGAGAGCTGATAATGACAACCTAGCTGTCAACAACAGCAATTTCTTTAGAAAAAAATGTCTATTAATGTGCTTATCCCTTATTAACAGATTCTGCAATACCACGTGATGGGGAAGCTGCTTTGTTAAAAGCTGAGAACAAAGAATTCAATATTCCCCACAGGGTTTTCAGTGCGTCTTCCCCTGCAAGGAAGTTCTATTTGTTGCTGCTCGCTTCTTGGGGACCAAAACAGCCATTGAGCTGACCATGTCATGCAAGTAGAAAAAACTGTGTTACTGCCAGGCTGCCTGTCCCCTCACAGTCCTGACATCTCTCACAAAGGCCCTTTTTCTTTTGAGACATTGGCCCTTTTGCACAGTTGCCCTTCCATACAGCATTAGAGGTTATGGGTCTGTGTTACACCAGTTCTGACCATTCACCAGCTGCCACGTAACAGCTAGCCCTGTTTCTCCATACCTTTTCTTGATTCGCAACGTGGTAGAGAACGCGCCTCCTCACAGTGTTATCATAGTGACAGCCAGACAGAAGGGACAATGTGTTGCTACATCACAGACACATAGACCTTCCTTAAAGGAAAACTCCTTTGGATAAAGGAGGCACTGAAAAAACCCAAGGCTTCCTCTGCATTGCAGCTCAGTCACAGGTTCAGTCAAGATTTGATTATCTTATTGCTAATCTTCACATTCCTGCTCAGGCTGAAAACAGACCTTAAGCTGAGATGTGTAGTCCACAAGAATCAAGGATTCCCTGGACGCTAGCAAGCTAGGTAGAGTTTGTGAGAGGCATACCAGAAGACATAGTGTCTGCTCTCAAGACACCTTTGGGGCTGTCCAAACAAGGGATGGCAAGCTGCCCACCCCATGCTTAAGCCACTCCCTCACCACGCTTTGGATGCTGTGAACTTGGGACAACTGGATTAGTCAGCAGGGTGGCTGAAAATATGTAGACTACGGAGTCACTTCTTCACTCCAGCCTGTATCTCACCCCATCCTGTTGATATATATCTTAAGTAGGTATATTGTTTGCAAAGTCCTATGGTAGGTGAATATATGTCAATGATAATGTATGGGCTTGCACTCTACTTCTGGCTTTTCCAAGCAAAAAGACTACCTACTTGATGAGCTGCTTTATCTTGCTTTCAAGAATCCATACTCCCAAACAAGAAATCAGTGTTTCAACTAACAGCTTCACTGAAATTTTGCTGTGGATTCAGTACAGTAAAATCACACTTGCTGCCCTCTGTTGTTTTCTTTTTTATTTTTTTTTCCAGTGAAATACCCATGTGGAAAAATACCAGTGCTGGCAAAAAAAAATTCAACCGCACGAGGGAGAATAGTAGGTGGTTTAATCTGTCCACCAGGTGAATGCCCATGGCAAGTGAGTCTTCAAAAATCTTTCACTGCTTTTATGTTTTAAATTTTCCTATGAAACCACCATCTTAAATGGTTTTAAATCTGTTATGTTAAAAACCCACAAAAAATGCCATGTCTAGGTAACCAAATTCCCTCTTCATCCATAGTCAGCAGATACACCCGTTTTTTAATCAAGTATTTTAGCTTTGTTTTGGAGTGCCTGGTTTCATTGGAGTAGAGTACTAACACTGCCACTCTATCCTCTGATACATTAGTCCTTAATCTTACTGCTGGGAAGAATTATAGTTGCACCTTGCAGGGATACAGTCTTGGCCATAATAGGCAAGGTCCATACTACAAGATGGGGAAAATGTCAATTTAGGAAGACTCTCCCTCCTAAATTCTCCAAAAAGTCAGCACAGTATTCTCACACACAGTTGCATATAGTGCCAGAAAGAAGTGATACAAAAGTCATCATGACTGAGATTCAGATCAAGCATGTTTGATGAAATACATAAATTTGGTTTTTTTGCAGGCCCTTATAATACATGCTAATAAAGAAAAGTGTGGTGGTACCCTGCTTTCCCCAGAGTGGGTGGTCACTGCAGCTCACTGTTTGGATTATATTCCCCCTGAACAGCTTCGGGTGAGACTGGGTATGTATCCTCCCCTCCTCATCTTGTCAAGGTGATGGCAGCTTCTCCTCCTGATAAAACCAGAGTTAAAGGCTTTGGTAGTACTAGGGAATTGTCCTTCAGAGGTGTCAGACCAGAAGCCCCTTATCTCCTGCAACTTACAAGCAATCAAGTGGCTCTCTGACATGACCTATGACCAATAACTTTTCCAGGTGAACACAAAATAAATGAAGATGAGAAAACTGAGCAAGAAAGTGGAGTGTCCAGGATTATCATCCATGAAGGATACACAGTTGGACAAGTCAATAATGATATTGCCCTCTTGAGTCTGGAAACAGCGGTGAATCTCACCGACTATGTGGTGCCAATATGTTTGCCTGAGAAGCGGTTTGCTGTGTATGAACTGTCCTCTATCAAGTTCTCCACAGTAAGCGGATGGGGACGCCTATTAGATGGAGGTGCCACCTCTTCTGTTCTGATGAGAGTTGATTTGCCACGTGTAAAGACACAAGAATGTGAAAAGGAGACTGACTTAAATATTACAGAGAATATGTTCTGTGCAGGAGACCTGTCAGGGGTTAAGGACTCCTGCAGGGGAGACAGTGGTGGTCCTCATGCTACAAAGTACAAGAACACTTGGTTTCTGACTGGGATTGTCAGCTGGGGAAAGGGCTGTGCTGTAGAAGGCAGCTATGGGGTTTACACAAGGGTATCCAAATACATCGACTGGTTGAAGAAGCACATGGACTAATGATGTTGAGCCAGAGCATTTCCAGAGCAGGTTATTGTCCCCCAATCACTCTGTGCCATTTTCCTATTGAAGCATTCCTTCATTATCTTAGATATGTGATATAAGTGATATCCACACCACTATTAATGATTTTAAACAAGACTAATGCCTACCTGAATACATAAAATAACTTCCTTATTGGTACTGCTTGTAAATAATTGTGTGTCTTGTCAAGTAGGAACAGAACAACCATAACAAATCAGACTCAAAGTCCCTTGTGTCCTGCAGTCATTTCTGCTAAAGGACAGAGATAGATGCTGAGAGAAAGACTGTCAGCAACACGTCATGCCTACCATAATGCTTCCTCCAGCTACCCTCTGAACTTCTGGTAATCAGTGAAGTACAGACTTCCTGAGACAGAAGTTGCATTACATTGAACAGTCATGAATGAACCTGTTGTCCGTAATTGCATGCAATCTCCTCTGAACACATGCTTCTGGCTTTCACAACTTCCTATGCTATGGATCCTGTAATATAATGATGAAATAGCAGAAAATGTAGAAAAGGTGTTTCTTTTAGATTATGTTAAAGTAGCTTTCTTGAACAGTTGCAGTGGCAACAGGTAGATTGGAAGGAGAGGAACCAAAGATATTCTCCAGAAAAAGAAGGCTGGAAAAAGGTTGATTTCACATTTACAGGTTTGCTATGAAAACTTTGTCTTCTTGCATCAAGCATTATTTTTGTAAGGATATTAAATACAATATTTAACCCTATATTTATGTGTGGTGAAGAATACCACTGATTTGATCTTATCCTTGCCTTGGTGTTATGCTTGTCGATACACAGAGTGCAAATGAAAGGAAATGTGTGTTTCATTTGTTGTCCAGTATAATCTGAATTGTGCTCTCTATCCTGACATCTAAAGTCAGAATAGGATAATTGTCTGACCATGTGCAAAACTGACTAAAGACTATTCACTAAACTCTTAAGGTATAAATGGTAGAACTTGAAGAACTCTGAAAACACAATCAACTATACAATTAAAAAATGTATCTTCTAATCTAAGCACTAAAAGAGTGAAAAGATGAGGCATATAATTAGGAGATGAGTAAACAGTTTAGTTATCTTATGCAAAACTTATGCCCTAGATCATTCAAATAATGCAGAATATCAATCCAATAACAAAATATTATCAAAAAGTAGGACACTTAAAATTGATCTTACTCTGTTATTAGGGGAAAACTTTGACATCAAATGGTACATAAACTCAGCAATACTAAATATCCCATAACCTGCTTTACTGACACAGAAGAATGGGACACTGTTCATTTAAACAATGAACTGAAATTGGAAAAACATCAAATTCCAGAGATCTGAGAAACAAGAGGTCTTACAGTATGCAAACATACCCTAGAGGTACTCCTTACTCCTAAAAGGATCCCATCCCAGGGAGGAAAGTGACTAGGAGTAGCAGCCTGCAAATAAAACCTCATGTTAACTGGGATGAGGCACTTAGCATTGCAAAATCATCCTTGAAGACCTTTGAAGGTAAAACAGTTTGGGTGTTCCATGGTCCCTAAGGCAATTTCTCCTCTGTAACATCCAGTGTAACACTGACTCTTATGAACACATCATCATACTGCAGAGAAAAGGTAAAACTCTGAAAAAAATCAGTACTAATAATGGCTGCACTGCATGACTTTTTCAAAACAAAACTTGGTTTTAGATATATTTTTAATACAACAGCCTGTTTAAGCAAGCCAAGAAGATGAAGGAGACCGGACAGCTGGCTCTGGAAGCACGAAAGACGTGGTCTCTGCAGTGCACTGTGAACCCCGCAAAAAGAAAGAGGAGTTTGAGGCCAGCACCCAGCGAGACCCGGCCGAGGTCACCCATCCAAAGTGTGGAGCCACAGGGCTACGGGATTGAGATGTGCGAGATGCGAATGGGAGACGCCAGTTTAGTTACTTCACTTCCTCCAAAATANTACTGAGAAATCCCGCCGCGGCTTTCTCCCTGCCCCGGCGCTTCCGCTATTTCTGGGCAGGGAGAAACAACGCCACTTCAGTCTCACCCCGCCCGAGGGGGTGAAGACTTCGGCTCCCGTCCCGTCCCCGCCGTGCCCCGTCCCCGCTGCCATGGCCCGCCGCCTGCTGCTCCTCCTGCTCTGCGCCGCGCTGCCGGGACAGCCCCGGGCTCAGGAAGGCGGTAAGGCGCCTCTTTTTTCATTTTGTTGGGAGGGGGGAATCCGAACAGTCTCGGGGGTGGGGAGGGGCTGCCGAGCTAACACCGAGGGGCGGTGGCAGATCGATGCTGCGGGTCGGGGGCGCGCACCGGGAGCCGCCGGGAGCTGCGCTTTGGCGTCGGGGAGTTGCCGAGGGCATCGTGGCGTCCCAGATCCCCAAGGATGCCAAGTCCCGCTGCGGTCCCGAGGCCTTTCCTAGGCTGCTGCGTCTTCCCTTTCCCCCCCGAAAAGTGGGATTGCTGTCCCTCCCGGCTGCCCTCACAGCCTGAGATGCTCACGTGTGTGAAGGGAAGCCTGGCCAGGGCTTGGTTGAGTGCGCTTGGCCATGGAGGTGACAGGTGGGAAGCTTGTTCCTCTGTCCTCCCTTTGTGTCACCACCACGGTCAACGCCAAGGTCCAGGGCAGAAGCAAGAAGTGGCCTTTCAAACGTTGTTAACACTTCCTTCAGTGACTCAGTCGGCTTAGGGTTTAAACCAAGATCTTCAGCATGTTTTTGGAACATCCTACTTCAGTTGTGCAGTGCCTCTTGCTCCTTGATGTCTCAGAAGAAGGAAGCATGATAGAAAGCCTGGGAAAGAGAATGACCATCCTCAGACAACTGATCAGCTAGTTTGAGTTTATGAAAACATCCGCTTATCCGGGTGGTGTGGAAGCAAAGGAATATAGAGGTGATAACCCCACCGGCTGTGTCCTGTCATTTTCCTGTTGCTGCAGAGAAGGATTCAAGGGCAAATAAGATAGTGGGTGAATGAACTAACAGTCAGCTGCAAGTTCCAAGAACTTTCTGTAAGCCTTCCTTGGGAGGAGCCATTTCAAAGTAAGCGGGGCTTCAAATTGCACATGGGATTGCTTAATATAAATAGTACAAACAGAATTTATTGCCCTGTGGCTGATCCACCAATTTCAGTGAAAGCAGAATAAGTCCCTGCTGTGTTCACTTGGAGAATATTAGGGTGCATGATTACTATCAGCAAATTTATTTGTTGCTGAATTAAGCTGCATGAAGAATGCTTCAGAAGATATGTGCAAGCTGTACACTGAGCATAAGACATTGTCCTTGAAGTCCCATCTGTAGCACAGTCTTCCAAACTCCAGCCTGTGATTGGAAAGTGTTTTTCCAGCATAAATTCCAGATGGTAGAACTTGATTAAATGCCAACTTCCAAACTCTTCATGCTTGCCTAGAACATACACTTTTTACAGAGTAATTGGCAACTTATTTACTCCAGTGTTGGTTTTGTTTTTCCTTCCTGATAATGTGTACACAAGTCACTGGAGAATAATGCTATTGCTTACACAGTCAAGTGCTTGAGATGAGTCTAATGCCTGTGATCCTCCAATTTAAATCAACAGCTACCTGCATCTTTAACTTAAAGGCAGCAGGTCTTAGGCTTCTGTGACACCAAGCTTTTAAGAAATAAAACAACTCAGCAAGCTAACTTCAGGCTGTACTTTCCTGCTAAAACCGATGTCCTTTGTTAAATCTTAGAAGGAAGCTGCCTTAGCTCTACCTGCACATATATTAGTAAGGCAGGAAAATTTCTGCAGGCAATTGAGAGGTGCTATTAAGAGTGGAGGAAGATCCCAGGGCAGCACAGTGGGATTTGGGGCGGTGAAGGGCAAGAGAACTCATACATGGGCTTTTCTCATCTGTTATTAGATACATCAATGCATCTTGAGTTTGTGTGGCATTTAGTTTCAGCATCACAAGCCCCTAGAGTAGTCAGTGGTATTGCTGGTGGTCAGCTTTAAAACAAAATCAAGGAATGCAATCTCTCTGGCCTTCAGGGAAAGTCATTTTATTCAAGGCTGAGTCTTGAGCAGGAGTTACAGAAATGTAAGCCCTTGGTGACAACCTGCATGTTCTTATTTTTAAGATTAAAAAGAATAAGAGAAAATTTTGGGGGCCTACATTTTGTCCCAGGGTTTCTGATTCTCAGAGAGAGATTGCTCTGAGAGATCCTGAGAAGCATCAGCCTGTGTGAGGACTAACTTTACTGGTCATGTTTTGTGCAGGTAGAGAGGTGAAAGGGTCTGTTTTGGCTTTGTTTCTACTTCGCTTACTTCTAATGACTCTTTACCACCACCAGATGTTACCCATCTGTATCATTTTTCTCTGTTATCTAGTATTCATCAAGAAAGAAAATGCTGACAAGTTCTTGGAAAGAACAAAACGTGCTAACTCTTTCTTAGAGGAATTGAAGAAAGGGAATATTGAAAGGGAATGCATTGAGGAGCGCTGCTCAAGAGAAGAAGCAAGAGAAGCTTTTGAAGACAATGAAAGAACTGTAAGGATGAAATAATATGAAACACAGATATGTTTATTTCATGTTTTAAAACTACCATTCAAGTCTTTTGAGCTGGGTATCAAAACTCACAAGTTATTATCAATCACTTAACAGAATAAATAGTGGTTGACTGTGGCTGGAATTGCTGAGGTATAAATGTCTGCCAGTCCATCTTAAAGCCTCCGTTCTTTTACTTGTTCTGGTCTGTTTAATTGCCACTGAGAGGTGTTTGACCTCTAAAGGCTCTGATGCTACCAGTGTTGAAAATATGTTCACCCTATTTGGGTGGCATAGCTGAGTATCATGACTATGGTCAAGACAATCCATGGCAAGTCTGAGAAGGCACATGCTGACATGGAACTTCACGGAGGAATTTAACTGAACTTATCTGAAGCAGTTTTGCGGTGCTTATTATTTGGTGGTTTGCTTTATCTGAATTGAGAGAATGTATACTGTGGACAGTTCTTAAATGCCTTACTGTTATTTGGAATGAAGTTTGTGTGTGTGACTTTTATGTCACATGCCCTACCCCAATGGCTTGCTTAACTTTAGACAGAAATGTGATCTGTTCCCAAGTTAAAGTGATGGGGCAGCTGTGGGGACTGGAGTCAGTAGAAAAGGTGGTATTTTAAAGCTTGAAGTGACTTAGAGGGGATTAGGGTACATCAACTATAACTATGTGGTTGTTAAGAACAACCCTAGAATTGGAGTTAAGACCAGATTCATTTCCCTTTAGCATTACTTGATGGCCAGAATGTTCTTGGAGTGGCACTGAGATGTCCTGGGCGGGGTGTCATGGGTACATGACCACTGTACTTCAGAGCATAAATGTTGACTTACCTGTAACAGAACCAGCACAACCTGTTCTGCCTGGTGACCAGATGTCACTGAACGGATGGTCTTGGACAGACAGCATACCTGGAGTCCTCAGTGCAGAGGGAAAGGAAAACACAAATCAGACAAAATATTTTTAAATGTCAGGATTTATGAGGTTCTGATTGATGGGAGTATGGGGTGGGGATGGAGACTGAGAATTTGGCATTACTGGAATGTAAGTAAATTCAGTCAAAACTGATGTAAAAACACAGTTATGCGAGAAATCAAGGTGCTTATGCTGAGTGAGTCATACTGTGATATCTCTAAGGAGTTTTAGACACTTCTGAAAAATGTACGAGACTTGTTTCTGTAAAGCTGAACACTATATGGGTCATATGGGTTTAAGTTATTAGTGGTAATAGAAGATTGCAAGGTATATACCTGTAACAAATATTTCTTTTAACAATTGTTATCTACAAATATCCTGTGTATGAGGAATTCAGTAATTCTCATTCAACTCTTTCTCCTTCCTTTTATTCCCCATTTCCCACACCTACCTTTAGGATGAATTCTGGAACGTCTATGTAGGTAAGAAACACTCCATGTTTGTTTAATGTATTAAGCTTCATTATTGCAAGGTTTGAAAGGGTGCACTTTTTAAGTAACCCCTTTCTCCTTCCTTGCTTCCTCTCTTTCCACTCCAGGACACCCTTACATTGTGTTTTCTCTGAAAAAGGAATCTGATTTACTGCCTGCTATTGTTTGAACCCAGTCATTTCACTTGGAGGCAGGGTTCAGCTGCCTCCAGTTGCTAGGCTGATCTTTGTCATCTCAAAAGAAAAAAAATACTGCCTCTTTGCAAGTAAAGTACAGTGAGAAGTAGAAACTCTCTATGTGACTCTGCCAAACAGTTTTCCTCTAGAAGGGCAGCCCCAGATGGGAGAATTCAAGAGCCAAAAAGTTACAGATGAGGGTGTCGCTTACATGCCGTAATCAACACAAAGTTACGAAACTGTATCGCACAGTCACTTGCCTGTTTCCTGTCACCTTCCATACCAGAGTATTATTGATTCCTGTATTATAGAGCATTTTGTGATATGTGCTTTCTACGGAACTGTTTGGTATTCAAGGAAGTTGTGCCAGTAGATCAGCAAATACTACCTAACAGTCTCTTTTGGGTTTGTTGTTTTGTTTTTGTTTTTTGTTTTGTTTTGTTTTGTTTTTTTGTTTTGTTTTGTTTTTGGTTAGTTTGGTTTTTTTTCTAATGGTGTGAGTTGTATTTATTAGGGTTCTAGTGTTTGTAAGCACTGTGCAGCGACAGGTTTTTAATGTATTAGTGTTTGATAACATGTTCTCCAAAAAGTATGTGTCCAGCTTACATTTAGGAGGAGTATCTCAGAAATGTTGGCCAAAGACAGCTCAACTTTGTCTTTTGGAATCTGCAGAGAATTGAAAACAGTTGCCACAAAGAAGATGCAGACTTTCACAATCATCTAAGCAGGGGATGAACTCTGCAACCTACAGGCTGAAATTTCAAGCGAAGCCTGCGTCAGTGTTGCAGTAAATAGGATTGGAAATTTTCAAACCATTTTCTCATGAGAATACAAGCAGCAGAACATCAGTGCCAGTACTCTTAGCGGAAATGCCAATTTCATACATTTTAAACCACAGTTCACAAATGCTTTATGAGTTTAGAAGTATTGAAAACCACAGCTACCCTCAGCCAAGTTACTAGAGCAATTTGTTCTTGCTACCTTCTTTTAGTAGGGGATTCTGCAATTTGTGCAATATTGATATAAAACACTACCACAGCTGCAATTACAGTGTAGGCTGAGAATAAATAAATGTTTTCTAACAGTAGGATGCTGCTTTGCTAAGACCACTACAGAATGGAGCGCTCTGGCACGGCAGAGGAGAGAGAAACTAGAATCTGTGATGCAGGCCTTCAGTCTGTCATTCTTTTAGATAACAGTGGTCTTACCTTCCTCTGCTAAGGATGGACATCAGTTTGCAATGCCTCGGTGGCTGGAGCATTTGGAGGGTTGTTGGTTTTGGGCGCTTGCAGGTACAGAAGGGATAATGATGTGTGGGTGAAGTACACAAAGCCCATCAATTGTTCCCTGTGGCAGATAAAGCTGCAACAGATGAGGTCACAGTCCAGAAACACCATGCAGAAAACAAGCTGTATCCTTACAGTGGATAGCTTCTTGCATGTTGTCTCCTCTATGGACACTGATGTTTCAGCAGCTCCACAGAGGAGCAGAACAGGTGGTAAAATGAAGAACTTCAAAGAACAAATATAGAGGAACAAATTATTGATCAAGTGTCACTTTTGTGGAGATCCTGCTTTTCTTACCGAACAGTGCAGCTCAGGGAACACATGTGAGGAGGGATACATTTGTTACAGCAGATCACTAAATGGAAAAGACCATGGCAATGAACAACACTGCAGGAATAAGATACCTTAGTGGGGCTGCTGGGAGAAAGGTCTGCCGTGTGGAACGTGTCTCCAAACACAGTTGCAGCCTCCCTGTCCTCCAGGGAGTTAAACATCTGGTAACTGAGTCTGTGAGATGCATGAGGCTGGGACCGTGGAGTCAGATCAGCCAGTTGTGTCCAGGTCATGGAGAGGAAGAAAGGCTGCAGAAATACCTTTCAAATGTGGGAGATGCGAGTGTAGATGTGGGCAGTGTGGGGTAGGAGCTAATATTTTGAGGCTGAAGCTCACAGCTCACCAGATACAATGGGGAAAGTTTGGTGCTGTAAGCAGTACAAAACAGGAATTTGTCCTGCACACATGGATTTTGCAAGGCTTTGTAAAGTTTTGGGAGTTGATTATCTTCTGATTAATATGCTGGTGTCTGTGTGTTTCAATGGAGAGCTCTAGAGGCAAAAGCCAGGCACGAGGGATGAGGTGACCTTTAAAGTAAGAAAGGTTGAGGATTTTCAGGCAGTAGTTACAATGCAGAAATGTCCC
>VXAU01001811.1:3705-54602 GCA_013399695.1 Formicarius rufipectus
AAAAAAAAAAAAAAAAAAGCAGGAGTGCTACTGTCAGTGATCTAATAAAATACTAGCATGAAATTTTGAGAAGGTACATTTGGCACATTAAGGATCTAAAGAATATACCCTGTGTATTTTAATAGCTGACCCTTAAAATGGCAACTTACATATCTGCTGTGTCATTGCCTTAGCAACAGACTAGGCATGCTGAAATCTGAGAGATAGCAGCCTTTTCTAGCTGAAGCTATGGGTTTTGAGTGGAGGTTTTTTTAGCAGTCAAAATCTGATTTATTATTCTAAGAAAATGTGGTATGTTTTAGGAGACTAGCAGTGCAGCTTCAAGTACAGGATAGATACATGCTAGATAGTACAGAATTGCCTTGGCCAGGGAATTAGACTCTTCAGCAGGAAAAGCTGTTTCTAAACATGGTCTAACACACTTGAAAATTGTAAGCAGCCTGGAGCAGCGGCATGCAACAGTTTTGATAGATGTCCTTATTTGAAAACATTCTCAATAGACCATAGTCATTCCATCAATAGCACTCAGATCTAAAGTGCAGTTTTGCATGACAGAAACTAAATGTCGAGAAAAGTCTTTCGTTACTTTTGTCATTGCTAATTAGTATTTTATTTGAGTTTTGTTAAAGCTTGTCTTGCTATATCAGCTTAAAACCAATCTTACATAGCCCTCATACTTGACAATATCAGGCTCCTTTCTTTTGGGTTTGTGTTTATTGTACAGGTTCTATCAGTCTCCCTCGAATAGCTGCCAAAATATTTTTTTTAATGTGTATTTTATTGAAAAGGAAAAAATGCAATATAAGTCAACTGTTCCACAGTATTTCTCAGTGGGCTCAATTACGAGCATCTAAGGCTGTACTTTGTAGTGTAAACCAGGTATCTGTCCACACATTCCAACTTCCTACCTAATGTGCATGATATTTCAGTAGGCAGGTATATTGTTCTTTTTGGTTTTTTTGTCTATTTTGCAGATACATTTTTTTTATATATCAACTGTCTTGGCAGAGAATATTCTGTCACAGCAATTTGTCCAACAAAGTAGCAGCACTTATCTAGCCAATAAAAGAAATTCTGTTTTAAAACTTTAAAAATAAATGTGGATATTCTGTTGTGCTGTTGCAGTTCTTTAAACTAAGAAGTGTACAGAACTTTTTCCTTTCCAGTGCCAACTAAGCATATAAAGGTGCAGCTTCTTATTTCATTTAATCAATACAATCAATGTTTTTCTAAAACCCTTTGACAAGCAGATACTCCTATTTTGAAAAACTAGGATGTTCCCAAGCCTCTTGTGTTAATTTGCAGCCTAATTTATAGAAGGTAACAATCATTTTTTGCCTTAAATCCCTTGAAAGTTCACAGCTCTCTGCTAAGAGCTCAGCTTTATCCAATACAACCACCACCAACAAAAAACAACCAACCTCAGAAAATAAACACAGAAACACAAACAAGAAAGTACAAAAACAGGCAGATAAAATGTTTTTGTTTTCCTGGCTTTTTCTCTCAGGTCTGTCGGGGGTTTTCCAACAAACTTGGGTATGTTACTTATCCCTTATGAGAAAATATTTAGGAAAAGTGAGGAAAAAAATTCTCATCTCAATTTAAGCTGAAAATAAATGCAATCTAGTCAGGAAAGACTTCCCTGTTTCTCAGATATTCGTACAACCCTTAGCACTGTAAGGGTAGAGGTACATGAACTGTTATTTTGAAACACAGTAATAACCCTGAAGCCCCACAAGCTTTTTTTTATCTAACTTTTCATAAATTACATTTTAGAGACTGTCGAGAAGAAATGCAACATTTTTCCAAGGGATGTAAATGAGAAAAGAATGGCAGCTTTGTAGAAGAGCGCAATTACAGGCCTAACATCCAGGAACAGCAAGATAGAAGTTACAAGACACAGAGGAAGTCAACACATAATGGACTTGAGAGCTAAAAACAACAAATGCCAGTCTAACATTGCCTGCAAGGAGGAATTATGGAGGTTGGTTGTTATGCATTTTAAGTTTGAAGTAGACACTTGCCTATAAGCTTTTAGACCAGAGAGAAAATGCTGCGAAAATTATACAGAAAAAAACCCCAAACTTTTATATTCCGATATACACCTCCTTTATTTTATCCACACACCAAGCTGGGTAAAAAAATTATATTAATCTTTGACAACTCATGAAGCAACTTCATGTCTGCATCCTAATCCTGAAACTATGACAACAATGAGCTTACAACAAAATAAGTACAAGGCAATACTCAAAAAAAAAAAATACACAAAGTAATAGATATACAGTTAGATTGAAAGCAGAACTAATTACTGCAGTTTGGTGCTTACTCAGTTAAGTGCTACTAGTTGTTGCAGTACAACTCAATGCTAACAAAGGCTGACTTTTTAAGTGTGTCAGCTCCCACAAGACATTGTACCATGGAGGCTGAGAAAACTGTTTTATAGAGCTATTTCCTCACTGAAATCACTATCATTGAAAGACCTCTGCCAAAGAGAGAAAATTTCAGGTAAACACTTAACATAGTTGAGGTCTCTGAGAAAGTTACTGCATGTGGTGCTCCAGCAGTACTGGGGGTGAGTCATTTTGGTGGCTGCTTTCAGGATCACAGGAGCCTGACTGCTGCACCAAGGGTCAGCTGGTTCCCCTTGCAGAGACCATTTCTCCTGCCTCACCCTGCAAAACTCTTGGTCCTCCATAGAGCTACTTGCCCTGGATGCTCTTTATAGTTCCAGAAACCACTGGACTGACAAAAGTAAGGTAGTGTCTTTACAATTCAGTGTTCATCCTCCACCCTTAACTTTGTGGCTGATACTCTCCTCAGGGCACAAATATTATCCTCCAGGCTGGAGGACATTTCACTTACATTTACAAGCTATCTCCACTTCCAAGTGTCTTTGAAGACATTCCTTCCACAGCTGAAAGTTCCTCCTTACCTGGCACTGGGACTGAATACTGGACAAGAAGCAGAAGGCGACAGCATTTTGGCCAAGTCTGCCAGGGCAAGCCTGTATCTGACACATGCCATGAGAATTGAGAGTTCCCACAGAGCAGAGAGCATTCCTGGCTTGAAACATCTTGTCTGAAAGTGCCAGACATTGTAAACTACACAGAGATGAATTTTTTGACCTTCGGGGGATGAAAAGCTGAGTCAGCCTTGCTGAGATTCAAAGTACTCGGGAGTCCAGATATTTGAAACCTGTCTTTCATCCACTGAACAGGAAGAGAAGAGCTATCTGGATTGTTTTTTAATTTATTCCCTGACCCTTCTCACAATCCAAAGCTTTTCTGAAGGCTTTTTAAAAATGAGAAGCCTTTTGCATTCTGCAGAGACCAGAAAAAAACCAGTCAAGACCAGAATTTTGTCAATATTTCTTTCATGACACAGCAGTGGTTTTTACAGAAGGGTGCAAGTAAACTAAGACGTGGCATAGGATTTATTACTATTTTTAATTCCTCAATTATTTTTAAGAAAATATTTCACCATCATTTTGGAAATACCACTGATTCTAACCAATATCTGAGCATTTCCAATAAAGAGAACTCCTTTGAATGAGTTCCTGAACACAGATTAATTCCAGATCTGCTGTAGGTGGGAGGGACAGGACACCCATCCAACCTTGTTCAACTGCAACGTGACCTACAAAAGATAAAATTCAGAGCATAGGGTTCCTTCAACTTCTCTTTAGAGAAGAAATAAAAATTCCTTCCTTTGAGAACACGCTCTGATCCCCTCTAGGTAGGCTTTAAACTGTCATATAGTGACAAAAAAAAATCACGATATGTTAAAATTGTACCAATTTCCATTGCTGGAGTCAGATTTTGTCTTCAGCTCCTACAGCTGCTTTGGGAATAACCAAACTTCTGTTTCCCTCTGCATTCACTGCATTCAATGTAAGAAATACTTAATTGATGATATAATAAAACTCTATAAAGATAAAGCAGTAACTTCCTTTCAGTTCACTAGTACACGCCCAACTCTAACTACACATCAGTATGAATCTGCATATATAGGAGAAGTCTAGACTTCAGATTAAATGTCCAAATTCAGCTCCTTCAGGGACAAATACATGTATTTACAAAATGCATTGCCTTCAGTAATGGTGAATAAAACCAGCTGTGGAACCAAGCTTAAAGCAACCCAGTTTTCACACTGTCAAATGCTGTCTCACTTGTACCAGTTATGAATCTCCCTCAACAAGTAAAATTGTATTATGTCTGTAATGTTTCTACATTTGGTCATCCTCTGACTCAGGCAATCAGGATTGCTCTTTCCAGTAAGACCTCCTTCATTTCTCCATGCTCTTCCATATCCTCATATAACAGATCCCAGTGCAACACTTGAGTCCATACAAAAGTGAATGGGAAGCATTCTACAATGAAGGCATTCAGTTAGAGTCAGAATTAGCAGATTACCAAGAAACCAGTAGTGTCATCACAACTCCGTTATTAGCAGGTGTTTCCCAGAGCAAACAATGCTGTGACAAGTGTGTGGAATAGAGAGTAACAGGAACTCTTTAAAAAGTATTTAAAAAACATGGCTTGCATTCTTGTTATTAGGAAAAAACAATAAATTAAAAATCTACAATGGTGGCTTCATAGCAAGTCATCTCTCCATTAATACTATTAAAAGTTGTTCTTTTTCTTCCAATATGTTCCCCTATATTTTAACATTATTCTGAGAAATTCCAGTTGTAATCAAGTCCCTTACAAAACATAATTAAATATATTCTTATTATCATTAATAACAGCATAATATTTCAGCCAAGCATGTCTTATATCCATGTTCTTTTTAACTGTTCTTTGATGGTCCCTAAAGTTGCAAATTAAAGGCAGTTCTCACCAGCTCTCTTCACACCTCTAATTCTGACACCAGGCAGACATCAGCTGTCCTGCCCTCCCCCCGTTCTCCTGCTAACTCATACCTGCCGAGTTTGCCTGATGAGACCACAGCAAGCACAGGAGAACATTACTTTTCATACTGTAAAATGCATCACCAATAAATAAAACAGCATCATTCTAATATTAATTTACAGTCATCTGCTTTGTGTTTTGCAGTAGGAAAAAACCCCAACAGATGTACCCAGAACACGTTGAAAAAAAGCACATACAGTACAGACTGCCTAATTAAGATATGAGCTCTATTCCAGCTTGTGCCAGACAAGACCATCACACCCACCCCTATGAAGAGCAGTCAGATCACATTATATTTATTACTGTACACTTTATCAAATATAAGGCACTAAACCCCACAATAAATACAGACATCAAATTAGTTTGTTTTTTTCCTGCTGCACTTTTGAATTATCAAGTACACAGGGAGAACAGAGCCAGAGACCACTCCCTAATTCCTAGTGGACATATTGATCAATTAAAATGACATGTGCCTGGTCTTTTCTTTCCTTCTAACAGCTAGCAGCTGAAAGACTAAATCTTTGAAATATACCAAATCAAAAAATTAATGTTATTATAGACCATCCAGAAAGATTAACTTGAAGTTAAGCAAAATTAACCTGGCCTCCTGAACCAAGACCTTATTACAAAATAAACAAATGTTGGGCATTGTAAAGAATTTCTAAATCTTATAGTTGTTTTAACTGGCTTTCTAAATATAAGATAGGTGTTTTCTTCCCAAGATAGAGGTGAAAGCCTTTTTAATTATTCCTATTATTTTATTCATAGCAAACCCTCTCAGAATGCCTGAATCTTTGGCTACACCTTTTACTGCAGTTGCAGCAGGAAAGAAAAAAAAACAAAACCTTTTTTCCTTCCAGTAAAAGATAGGACTAAAATTCACTAAATGCATATTATTATTTAAAAAACATATTCAAAGAAAGTAAAGCAAATGAAGAGCTAAAAACTGCTGTGCTTTCAAAATATCTGGTAATTGTTTTATAATTACATCAATGTTTTGCTTTTTTAAGAATACCAGCAGAAATAGGACAGTACTGAACCATGTTTAAAATCAATACTGTTCCAGTTGCTTGATCAGCCCTGGTTCACAGAGTATTTTCTGTACTATCATGCAATGGAAGGCCAGTGAAAGTAAATAGGTGGTATTCATGCTATGGAAATTAAATAAGCTAAAAGAGGAGGTAAACATAATAGGAATGCTTAAATGAAGAGACAGGGAAAGGAACAAGCTATGTTTACAGCTTTAGAATTGAAAACAGCTATTCTTTCCATTTAAGCAAATCAGACAGTAGCAACTTTCATTGGATGGTGAAATTGAAATATATTCTCTTCAAATGTTCAGGCTATTATCAGAAATGAAAAACAAGTCCAATCATTCTGACCAAAAACGTTTTCTGTAGGCCTTTGTCTTTGCCAGTCTGCATGAAAAATAATATTCAGACATGCAGCATCTTTCTTCAAAATGATTTTCACAAGGCAAAACTCACACACTTGCATTAGGAAAACCTTATAAAACCAGGAAAAAATAACAGTGCAATTAAGAACAGTACAATATTTTGCACTTACCATGTCCTGCTCAAATCATCCTCTTTTGATGTTTACGGCACATCTGTAAGATGCAATACTAGGAGGTGCCTTGTGTGACCTGCTGCATGATGCTGTGACATCAGTTCAGATGATGCAGCTCATTATGGGAAAGACTGCTGTTGCTATGGCAACTGAGATGTGATACGAATCCTTACTGCATTTCCAGGGGAGTCCGAGACAATATGGAAGCTCTTTAAAGAAACAGACAAAATGCAAACAGCCTTTTAAAGTACAGTGCCATGGATTTTGGAGCCCATGTTAGCACATGCCTTTTATTACGGAATATTTTAGACAAACTATTCCTACATGATGATACAGAATTGAGATGTATGAGCTATAAATTACTCTATATTTAAAACTTAATTTTTTTTTGGTCAGTTTAAGAACAAATTTTATAACTCAAATTTGGTTATCATGTAAAAGATCCTTACTTAAAATAAAGAGTCAGTAGCATGATTCAATACTGGAGCTGTAAAGACAGTAGTTATTGAACAGTATTTTAAGAAATATCTATTTTCACACTGCCCCACCCTGCTCCTACATACAATCTGTCATTTACAAGAAAAATCTTGTTGCTAGGAAAAAACACTTTATACTTCAAAAGGAACGTATTTCACACTGTTGAATGAATGACAGTGAGTTTAAAATTTTAAAAAAAAAAAAAATTAAAAAAAAAAAAGGCAGAGGTGTGGCTTTTTATTCATGAGAGGGTAAAGAAGTTTCCAGCCAACCAAGTAAAAATCTCCTTATCATTTTTCAGCTGTAGGGCAAACTGCAGTACCATCTGCATGCTGAGTAGCCTGGCTTTTAGCTGCCCATCAGACCGACAGATGAGGGAAGATTTTGAAAGCTGTGTCAGGCTGCTGATAATGTCCAGTGGGCCACACTGCTGCTCGCCTCCAGGTAGAGCAGGAAGGCAGGCAGAGCAGACCGCCGCTCCCCATAACCTAAGTGAAGGACTGGGATTGGAGGCTGAGCCTGTAGATGCTACCTTCTGCACCAGGAAGCTGCTCACATCCTCTGTTCACAGTAGTGATG
The DNA here is from genome assembly GCA_013399695.1 of Formicarius rufipectus. NCBI lineage: Eukaryota > Metazoa > Chordata > Aves > Passeriformes > Formicariidae > Formicarius > Formicarius rufipectus. The sequence goes on from VXAU01001811.1 coordinate 11,241, forward strand.
AGAGAAGCAAAGACTATGTGACTGAACACTAAAAGAAGCTACCTGGAAATTAAAATTCACAACTAAAGAACAACCAGCACATTTTTAGCAATGTACCAGTTCTATTTGGTGAGAAACGTTTCTGGCAAAACCTGCTTTCCCTCGCTATGAAAATCCCTTTCTACATGGTAGAAAAGAAAGTGTACAAAAGGCTGGAACCCTACATTCTTGATAAGCTGAAGCCCAGAGTAAAACAAAAACCCAACATGAACCAAGAAGCCCCAATGCCCTAAGGATGTCCAATAATGTCCAATATGGTTCAAAGTCCTTCATTCCATTAAACCTCAGACTGTGAGTAAAAGATTTGATATTGATTTCAGTAGAAACCATTGAAAATATTTACACCCTCTTGCTCACTACCCATTTTTGAAAGAAAATAAAGAAGAGCCTTTGATTAATGGATTGAATACAAAGCCTGTCCATAAATCTAGGGAATGTCATAGCCTTTCTAATTAGTGCTGTGTTGACATGGTATGGTCTCATTCTTGACAGTTTCTCTCTTCTCATTTTAATCTATGTCATTCCAATCAACACAATAAAGCCCTCAGACTAACTCTATCAAATCCAGTCTAGTGATCCATAATAAAGTGTTATACACAAAAAAGCTGTAGCTCTTGAATTTTCAATGTTGAAAACTTTCTTAGCTCTCTGAGAATGTAAGTCCCAATATAGCAGAGAACAACATTAATGAAACATGATTTGCATTGGAGTGACGTAAAAACTTAGGTATGTCATTGCAAGTTAGCAAAGTTTATAGTGTGCTGGACCTTCAAATGACATGAGTTTCTGAAGTTTTCCTTAAAGGAGATATTTTTGATTTGCTAATTACTATTTGATATCATTTCTACTACCTTTGCCACTATGTGGATGGAGTTGAACAGAGGCAGTGCGTTTTTGTTTTACTTAGGAAAATCAGTACATTCCAAAGTGTCATTATGGCAAGCCAGGAGTCATAACCAAGTTGATACAAGTGCTCTGCCTCATGCCCATCAGCTTGGCCTTCGCTCCTGAATGCTGGGAAGTGCAACTGGGGTGGGCACATCAGGGAAGCACACCCTGGGCTGGCCCCACCACAGTGGGGTGGCAGTGTCCACCAGGCATCCTACTCCAGGCTTGTGCTCCAGACTCTCCAAAGTACGTCTGACTGCATGTGATCTCCTTGTAAACTTCTCTTGCGGGGGTGAAGAAGCATAGCTAAGGTGGGTGCAGAGGAGCATGGAGAGGAAGGGAGGTCAGTCAAGAGCAGGGAAAATATCAGGCATTTTCAAAGACTTCTGCGTATTTACAGTTAACTACAGATTGTATAAGTCTGTTTATTCACATATGCAAATTGTAAGTAAAAGAAGACAAAATTATAGTGATTTTCCTGACTTTTGGGCATTTGTTATTTTTTAGGTTTCAGTCCATTGTTTATTTTTCCCTAAAATTAGTTCTGATGAACCCATCAGATTGCATGCATAACAGCTACCTTAGGAACATCCCAAGAAGAGTGTAAACTAAAGATTTATTGCATAGGTCTTATGAATGATACTATGGTGGCTTTATGTGGAGGACTGCAACACATGTTAAAGTGAATTTTTACTTTATGACACAAAAAGTAGCACTCACAAACTATGTAACCTCCTAGTTGAAGTTGCAGGTCTAGAGGAAGAGCAGGACCTATCTGCTATGCATTGTTTTTTGTTTTTGTTTTTGGGGGGTATTTTTAGGAAAAAAATGAAAATTTAGCTTTTGCTTCAAGACAAGTCCAGTTATTCATCCAGCCCAGGACTGACTTATCTTCTAAATTTAATCTTTAAAATTGCTTTCTATTCTCATTCCTTCCAGTTCAGTGGAACAGGAGATGGGAAGAGAGACCTCTGACTATCCCAGCACCACAGGAGTACCTTGATCATTCTGAAGTATAATCAGAATGTTTTCAAGCCAAAAGTGCAGGGCTTTGGCTGCAACTTTTTCCTATCAAAATAGAAATATTTCATCCTACTTTAAGGCATAACAATAGGTCAATGACAGGCATAAATTATTAGTTTTAAATTCTTGTTTTAGTCACATGCTGCCTCTCAAACACAAGTTGTTGTGTTTTTCCCTTTTCCCTTTCTGCACATTGGCACCTCCTCAGTTGTTTCAAAGGGAACAAGTTTTATTAATATTCATCTGAAAAAAAAAAAATTGTTTCATCTACTTACTGTCGTTGCTTTCTCTTTTTATCAGTTTCTGTGAATAACTAACATTTGCACAATCCACAGAAGTTTTCGATAAGCATGTCTCTTGCCATATAAGTAAGCACAACCTTAACTTTAAAAAGCTTTATTTCCCCTCAGTAAGATGAGTAACAAGCCAGAGACTAACCTTGACATGATTTACTTTCCATTTAACTATGTTCAAGAAAATGAGCTGGGAGTAAACTCACAAACACAACTAAACAAAGTAAAATGCTATTGCAGACCTTTTCTCTGCATAATCGAGGTGTTTTCTTCTGTGTTGTTTCCTTCTCCAAATAAAGGAAAGCAATTGCTTATTGGCTGACACCTTATCAAAACAGCCGAGAGGAAGAAGAGGAAAGTGCACTGAAGGACCAAAGGAAATAAGAATTGCATATTCTAAATTGCCTATCAAATAAGACAGAAGCAGGCTTTAAATTAAAAATAAAATGCATAAAAAGCAAGATCAAAATTTTCTCAATATTGATGCACAACAGATCAACAATGTTTAACAACACAGTAAAGGACCTTGATTCTCGTTCAAGATTTTGTAATCCACTTCAAGAACACATGTCCCAGATTTCGCATGGAGTGCCTTAACTAAACAGCTCTGTGTATTAGGGTTTCTATTCTGATGGTGACTGTCAGGAGGAAAAACTAGGTCATACACTTTGATAGCTACTCTATCACTCTTCTCTAAATAATAAGGTATATTAACCGAAGTCTTATTGAATCTAATGTATTGAATCTGTCAACTGAACATTGCATTGCAAAGGAGAGTTATATACAGTCTGCCTTGACTGAACTCATTAAACATCTATGTCTACCTACAATGTTAGGCAGAGAATATTTTCCATTCTGTCAGTAAGGTCATCTGTGCCTCTCTCCCTACAGTAAGGGAGAGCAGGTGTGAGAACTGTTGTTCAGGTACAAAATTGCACTCTCATAAGAAGAAGAAGAAGCAGTAGTGCTCCCACAACTACTCAACTCAAAGACATGAGTCAAAACCATACATCAGTTTCTTTTACATTTGGAGCTTCTCATTTGCACTAAGTCATTATGTAGAGAAGTTCCTGCTTACATGGTGAGCACATTCACACTTGTTACTGTAGCCTGAAGGCAACCTGCACACTGGTTTCCTATCTGCATGTGGGTCACTGGTTTCTTATTGGTATCTGGGTCTCAAGGGAGGCCAAAAGATTAAAAGGCTGAAAACTCAGCTTCCTAAGTAGGACTGCTTTGCTTCATTTTCTAGAAGATTAATAAATTAGTAACTGATTTTCTCTTCTTCCTCTATAACATGAATACATCTAGTGCTAATATCCAATAATTGATCTATTCAGAAATAACTTCCCAAATTATTTTTTAAAAAGGTCAAAAACACAAAGACAAGAATAGTAACTACAACCTGAAAAATTTTCTTCATCCAATTTTTTACATCCATATGGTAGAATAAAATCTTTCCCTTACAGCATAAACCTTATTTAGTCATGACTCAGTGTATTGTGTCATAAAGCAAGGCAATATCTTAGTTCTCAGCACACTGAAAGACTACAGCAGGAATTTGAAAAATGGGACACTTCTGCCAGCCACTAATGAGCTGAGGTCCTCAGGTGGAGAAACACAAACTCCAGGAGTTTTGGTCTAGCTCTGGACCAAATACTGTGTTGTTAAAACACTCCAGGGCATATAATATTGTGTTAATAGTGTATGTGTTTTCCTTTGATCTCATGCTTTCAACCACCAGAAGGATATTATTAACACAATAAGAAAATACCCTAGAAGGTCTTCAGCTTATTAATAAAACATTTATATGAAAAAAAAAATTTAAAATTAGCTAGAGATTTTTTCCTTATGTTATTAAATGGAACCTATCTGCAATATAAAGACCAGTCACATATAATAGCAAGGCTTTTCCAAATCAAGTTGTAAATCTTGCTTTCAAACCTTTTAGCCTATTCCATAATAGACAGCACTAGAGGTCACAGCCTTGGTTTTGCGTCTGTTATAGCCATTTCTCTTGACTAATGCACATCATTGTGTGCACCTTTCCATATTTTCTGAAGGTATTTCTCATGTTTGGTCTCCACTTATATCAATCTTCATCAAAGTTGAGACCTTATCACTTCATGTCTTGAAAACCAGAAAATCATTCTCTCCAAATACCAAAGATCAGTTTTACCCCTTCAGGATATTACCTTCCATTCAGGATATTACCAGTAAATTTGTCTATCTGGCTCATCTTACACTGAGCTTTAAATCCTTAAGCATTAAACATAATTAATCCTATTTTTACACTCTGGAGAACTCTTCATAGTTTCATCTTCCTGTTCCTACAAAATGACTACACTCTGCCAGTAGAACTTCCAAGCCTTTTCATCCTACAAGCATTTCATTTTCCACTCCCTCCTGTCTACAGGAAAAACACCCACTAAAAAATATAAAAATCAGAATAATCTTCATTAAAATTCTACTGATACTGCTTTGCAGAATTCTAGTCTAATTTGTAAACAAATAGCAAAACAAGTTGACTGCCATCACTGATAGACTTCCATATTATACTTGGCCAATGTATTCTAAACATCCTATTTTCCTTCCTCCACCTCAGCTTCCTCCAATCAACTTGTGTGTGATACTTCTCCCCACTTGTTTTACATGTTCACTATGTATAACATTTTAAGAACAGGCTAATGGCATAAACTTAATACATACAAGGGACTGAAAAATCCACAGGAAAAGATGAATAATAATTTTGGCTTCATGTTGTTGGATTTTCTCTGGAACTGGCTGGTTTAAAGTTAGTCGAGCACTGTCCTATTTGATTAAAACTGAGTTTAACTGAAAGCTACGTCACCTGCTGTATGGATGCCCACAGAGGCTAAAATACATCAAGGTTCTCCATAGTAGTTAAAGTCTTTTTTAAAATCCAAAGGCAACAGTTGTTTAAGAAAAATAAAAAAAATTGCTCTTGTCTGAACAGGACCAGTGATTTTAAGAGCTTCTATTTACAATGAGACTGCTTTAATTTTTCATATTTTCTTATTTAAAAAAAAGTTCACCATTCAGCGGAGTCTAAGTTAGTATTTAAATGCAGTGGGATGGTAAAAAAGTCTGGCTACTACTGTAACAGAATACAGAGCTATGGGTTTAAAAAAAAAAAAAAAAAAAAAAAAAAACAGCAGGAAGAACACAGCAAGAAATATCAGAAAACTTCTAGTCTTGATAAGGCTGCTGCCAGACACAAAGCCCCACCACACAGAGGACTCAATTAGCACTGGCAGAAAACAACTCATATTTTTAAGAAGCAAATTCTATATGCCAGTTTCATAGCCCTGGAGAAAGATATCTCTACAGAATGGAGAACAGAGTACACCAGCATATTACAGGCCCTACTTGGCATCTAGACAGAAACAGGTTTTTAGTTTGCATGGTAGACACATTTATAAGGAGAATAAAAAATTTCACATTCCAGTCATTAACCTACTTGCTGAAATTACCCAGATTCTGGGACACAGTAAATTATGCAAGAACACAGAACATTTTCTTTAAAAAAATAAAAATTTGGGTAAAAATCTGTGGCTACTCATTCATTTAAAAAAAAAAAACCTAGACAGAAACAGGTTTTCACACCTGGGTCCCACCTTTTCACGCCTTTCACCCCACCCCTTCCTTCCCCTCAGTTCCCACACCCTTTGTGGGGTGTCTTGGAGCAACAGGTGCTAAATCTAGTTGACAAGTCAGTACTGGAGGATGGGAGCTTCTTGCAACTCTAACAATTGCACGAAGGCCTCAAAATGTAAAGTTTGACCCTGGACCACAGATTGAATAGGCTTCCTGCTAGAGGATAGCTGCAGGTGCTGGCACAGGATGGCTTTGGTGACCTACAGGCAATGCTCTGGCTGGGCTGTACCTGGATTTTACCAGAATTTCCTTTGAAGAGGTGAAGTTGATGGGAGTTTGAGAAGAAAAGGCCAAAGCCATTCCAGGGCACAGGGTCTGAAACAGCCTTTTGTTTTTAAAATACTTTTTTTTTAAAAACAGTTATGGAGCTGGGCATGTTCACAGAACAATGAAAATCAGGTTATGACAAAACACAGCCACAGAGCAGATTTATCCACCATCTCAGATGGCCAGTCAGCCAATTAATATGTATGCAAAACAAACAAGGGATTAAAATCTGAGTCAAACAATGATGAAAACTGAAAACCTGGGTGCAGCATGCCTACTGCCACTTAGGCAGGCCCCTCTCCCCAGAGCCAGGTGTGCTGGCAGTGCTCAGCAGCAACACATGATCCTCCCATGGCAGTGTGGTCCCCAACAGGACCAAAACACCAAGAGGCAGAGCTGTCCCCATGACACATTGAATGCAATGGCCCCAGACACAGGAGAAATTACAATGAAATGTCAAGCCACCCAGGTGCCTTTCAAAAGGCAAACTAAATGCAGATTAGTTGGTACTCCTTCATGAGCTTAACTTAGCTTTCTGATTCAAAGCAGGAACATATTTTCAAAGCAGTTCTCCCCATCATCCACGTTTACTGCACTTGCATTCAAATCACTGAGGAGTCACCAAGAACTTGAATGGCATTCCTTTCTCATGAAGCTAAACCAGAACATGAACTTCATGAGTGCACCCAGTGCCCTTCAGCTGCTGATAGGTCTGGGATCCTGGGAACCAGACGTGGTTTAGTCTGCAGTGAAACCTCCTGCAGTGTTTCTAGTGCAAGATATTATGCTCCCACTGTTTGCTCCACAGTTGTCTCATTGAGTGTCAGTTGTTTCAAGGGGCACTGCCACTGATGCAGGGTTGTGACATCAGGCTGACCCTCTGGGGCCCTGCCATGCACCTTCTCTGTTAAGAGCTCCAGAAACAGATGGCTCTGAACCAGCATTGTTAGTTCTGTGCTGCGTTAAAGAAACTGCATACCTTCAAAATCTGACTTCTCCCTGCAGACCGTACAGCTGCATTCACACAACACAGCATCTGATCTAATAAGTCCTAGTAGACCTCAGCTGGCTCTGCATCATTGACTCTTCCCTTGCAGTCTAATAATAAAACCACACCTTTTCCCCACCCTCCGCCTCCAGGCTCTCACTATGCTACAGCACAGTTCACCACACCTCTTCTTTACTTGCATCCTCCCCTAACATCACTCAACCACCATATGCTCTTGGTCTTCAAAATCTCAAAAACACACAATTCACATATGTTAGTAGAACTTTTCAGATGTTACTGGCCACAACGCCCAAAGACTGCATTCTCACTTGGAGTGCTTGTGCCTCCATAGTCCCTGGCATACTGGGGCTGACACTGCCTCATGCCTTCATAGCACCTATAACTGTCTAGTCAGGCCTTTGCCTGCCACTGGGAAGAAACAAGCATCTATGTTTTGGATGGTAGATAGAAAAGGGATCTTACTATTGAAAGACTTGATTCCACAGTTTTTCATATAAAATTCATAAAATATAACTACAATGATCCAGTTGCTCACTTTCCACCAAAAAAATAAAGATAAAAAGGATAAATCTTAATTCTTTCTTCCTTGTCTCTTAACTTTGCAGCAGTGCAGTTCCACACCTTCCCTCACACTAATGAAACTTGTCAGATAATTTCATCAGCCCATTTAACTCACTAGTTCAGCAGAAAATGATCCTGATTTTGCTGGGTTTGTATCCTGCTAAATTAGTAAAATAAATTGACTAAGGCTGAACAGTTGAGTCTATTCCACTCCCACTTTCAGGAAAAGTATGCTGATGGATGGTTTCACCTCTTCCTCCAAACTGCATATTTCTCTGACATATTTTTTCTGGGCTTGGTGGGGAAGGGTTCATACCTCAGAGAGTGCTTGATGCTGGATCAGGACTGGTGATGACAGAAGATGGCCTGACATTTTCTTCAGTGCAGTTACATAGCGCTTGTCTGTTTTGGTCCTCATGTGTGCTTATCCTCCTTCATAACCTGAGCAGCTCATACTTCCCACTGATCAAACATCAGAGTGTGTATTTCTCTGTGGTCTGTGTTCTTCTTTTCATATTGTGCTTACATTGGATTTGCCTTTTTTGTGGTCTTTGTGAAACACTTGTCCCTCCCCACTATGGTATATGGACAGAGATATATTTGTTCAAGAGACATGATTCTTTTTGACAATCTCAGGCACGCCCTCCATTTACTCTATAAGGCAGATCAACTTTATTTAGGATGTTGTTCGTCCATCCTGTTTTATTCTCATATAGGAGACAGCCATAGGCTATAATTCACTGTATAAATACAGGAGGCAGAAGGATCACATTTACTTGTGAAGTTTCCTATGCTATTCCTTACTGGAGTACCTGAAAGCTTCCCAAAACCAACCTCCTTCATGCTCACAAATCACTATAATGGGAAAGGGTTTAATCCTGCTTTAAGGAAGATAAAGGCACAAAAATATTAAAAATAAAAGCATGACGAATACTGTGTGTCTGGCCTAAGATTTGACTTTTCAAGAGTACATAGCCTCCTATAGCACATTTTTTATTCAAAGCCCAGCTGCTATTGATTTCAGTCTCAGCTGTGAGCACTTGGCAAACCAGTTCCTAGGGTTTCTAATCAAGATGAAGGAAAACAAGAAAACAAGTATTGAAGTGACAAAAGATGTGACCTAAATAAACTGGCCAACCTTGTACAGAATCTTTGTGTTTTATCCTTCATGGAGTAGATCCATATGTCTGATTTACCTTAAAATAAAAGCTCCATGTTATACACAAAGTAGGTAGCAAGATGTCAGTTTATTGCAGGTGCATATGTAGGAGCTACAAACTGAGGCCAAAGAGCAGACCTGGATATTGTCTGGCCACCAAGTGAAGATACACTCTGATGCTGTGATATAGGCAGGTGGCTGATTTATACTATAAGTGGCTTTTCTTTAGTAATCTTTGGACTATCAGTACATAATAAATCAGAATACATTTTCATAAGAGGAGTATTGGGTCATAAATGTATAGGACTGATGGCATTTTTCTAATACATAGCTGGCTAACTCAGTAACTTGAAAATCATAAATCTATGAAGAGTTTTGCTTCTACTTAAAGCTTTTATTTCTGAATGTGCATTTACCAGACAAAATAATTATCAACTTTTGATTAAAAACAAAATCTGGATCTTATATGGTTCCTGGAATTTTCCACCAAATAAATTGATTTACGTAAGTTGTTTCATATTTTCTGTACAAGTTAGTCTTCTAGTTACTAAGAATATGTACTTTATTATATAGAAATATAAAAGAATATAAATCAGTTATAGATGTGGACTTTTACAACCCAGAAATCCTTGAATTGTTAAAAAAAAAAAATAAAAAATAGAGTGATAGCCCAGCCACAATTTCTGTGCATCTACCTCTTCATGAGAATGATCTAAAAACTAAAAGTGGCATGAATCATCTAAAAAATCAACAGTGATATTTTACTTGTACACTCTTCCTCTAAAGGCCAAAATTCACTTTGACAAAGGAAAACAAATGCCTGTATCCCTCAACAGTCATCAAGATGACCACAGGCTTTAAATGGTATGGAGTGTTTTTTCCTTATGACTTGAGGGCACAGCCCTGCTCTCTTGTCCACAGACACAGCCACTGATTTAATCCACTCAGTCATTGTTTAATGACTCAATTACTGCCACATTTGGACTCTGATCTTGAGTGCTTAAGACTGAAATTTAAACCATCTTTTTGCTGTTTGTCACTTTGCCTTCATGGCTCTCTGCTTTCTCACATGTGTAAATCGTTTGATTCAATTTCAGTTTCTTTCCTAATCCATCCCCACCACACCACTCTCTTCTCATTTCCAATTCCAAACCAGTTTAAGGTGCAAAACTTCCTCATCCTTAAAGAGCCTCCAGAACAGATGACTTACTAGCATTCACTTATTTGGCAAAGCTCTTCATAAGCTCTGAAGAGCTTTCTTCACAATTTCAAAGAAATCTCATCTTAAGACTCCCTTATTTTTTTCCAGGCACTGTTCAGGTCATAAGGCAGAAGTATCAGGGTATCAGCAGTCACTCAAGCTGATCAGGACTAGAAGTGAAGTTGAAAAAGGACAACTTTGGAAAGGTTCTATGTAGACAGCTTGTTAAAAAGAAGCTATATGAGGAATCTAAAAGTCAAATTGTTGCAGGCAGGCTAGAGACTGGCTACTTGAAAACACCATTTTATAGGCACAGAAAAAAACTCTTCACCTTTCAAAGGCGGCTCTGGAAGAGCAAGAAGCCAAAAAAATAGCAGGGTAAAGAAGTTTTAAGTGGCAGAAAGACATCTTTCAAACAAAGCTATGTCCAAATGAGTAATGTAGAAAAGATTATAAACCACAGCAGTTCAAATGTGAAAATGGGATGTCAGGAACAACGGAAGAGTTTGAGGAGGAAAACTTGAACAAGACAGATTGTCAGGTTTATCAAGCTACTAAACAACCTTGTTATGTAAGGGATACTAATAATCTAAGAGTGTAACAGTCAAACTTACTCTCATTTTCACTTTTATGGTTACTATGGAAGAGATTTACGAAATTTATACCTTGAAATTCATAACAAGTGAGTCAACAGATGGATCTCAAAGTGAACTATAAAGAAGCTGTTATGTAACAAGTAGGAAAAAGAAACTAACAGAATAATAGTCTTCAATCAGGAGTACAAAAGAAACTCAAACATGAAATATCCAAGATACTAACAACGATATGTCACCTCTCATTTTCAAACTGCCTTGATAATTCAAACACGGCATGTAGAAAACACGGCACTGATATTCATAAAGATTTAACAGAATATCTTGAAAGCAAGGAACAAGTTAATTCAGTGTCTATGTTTAAGAATAAATAGAAAACAAGAAAGAATTTGTGACAAAAACTACAGTGAGGATAATACCCACATATCTTAATAAAGGAGCATGCATCTACACAGATCTCTTGGAGTCTTTGATTGTGTCAGCAAGTAAATGACCAAAAGCAGCCTAGGTGATACTATCCACATGGATTTCCAAAAGGTGCTCATCAAGGTGTCTCCCCATAGCCTCTCAAGATTCTTAAGAAGCCTGGAAACAAAAAGGAATTCTTAGGTGAAATATAGGAAAGAGAGGGTAAGAGAAAAAGGTTCATGCTGTAGAGAGAGGTCATCAGGGGATTTCGGACAGTAGATGAGGTGATGTGGTGTGCTGTTAATTCTACTTATTCAGTCTGGTAAGGACTGGGACTCTCTCTGAAAAAGCCACAGGGAGAAGTTACATGAATAACTGGCTATGCATTAAAATGACAAATAAATTTCAGCAGGCAAAATAGTACTATGAAGTAACATATATAAGAAACATTATCTTAATTTTGCAAATACAGTGGTAGGTGGTGAGGTGTTCATTATGAGTCAGGAATGAGATCTTGTGGACTTCATAAATAATTCAATGTAAACCTGAACACAGTGCTACAGAAATAACACAAACAGGAAAACAAAATCAAAACTAACAAAAACCCACCAGCCCAACCAAATTAAACACTTTAACTTAATTCCTGAGAAACTAGCACAAGGCAGTGCTGACCCTATAGTAATAAAGGTATTTAAGCCCAAGTCAGTGTTTCCCCTACTGGAAGGGAGCTCACAGCCCATCTGTCTCTCCTCCTTGATATGGAAATTATGGTTGCTTTTCCCCTTTTCTCCAGAAGTGATAAGAACACATGTGATTCATAATTTCCTCATGCAAATCTAATCTTTGCCAATAGTTCTGCCTGAATGTGCTCAAATACTCTACCCCACCACCCCTTTTGTAACCTGCTGAGGGAATAACTTGGTTGACAGTACACTGAAGATCTTACACTGGCTCCCAGCAGCTAGAAATGACTGCCATGTTATTCATTAAAATTAAACCTTGAGGAGTTTTTTTATAATGTCTGTTTAGAAATTCTTCCTATTAGAGAGGTTATTTAGGAATATATCAATCTTATTAGTGCAATTGGGAATAAAAGAACCTTTTAATGCCTGTCACCTACCTTTTCCTAAATACTCATTGCTTAATGATATTAAAATTGCAAGAATGTTTGACTTCTCAGATATTTGGTTAAACTTTTGTTCAAAGTCTGCATTTCAAAAGGCACCATTTCAAATATATAATAGAATCAGCAGCATAACGCAGAGCTACCTAAATGTTTTCAACTCTTGTAACTTCTGTATCCTAGAGATGTATCCACAGGGAAGGTACTAAAAAAAGGAATTCTGTGTCTCCCCACCTGAAGGCAGTTATTTGTTTGGTACAGTAAGATTTAAATATGTTCAGTAATACTGCAAAGAGCTAACTTCAGCACCCATAAAGCCCCATAATTTAATGGCAAATCCTCAAATACATTACACTTTCACAAAAAACTTAGCTGCTCTAGAAGGGTTATATATTAATTGAATAGTGAATGGAGTAAAATGAAAAGACACAGAAACACATAGGTTTCATATCCTGGGGCAATACATGAAAATACTAGGCTTTCTACATCTTAAAAAATTATTTTCCAGATGCAGTTTTGTCAGTTATAAAAATAACTGAACATTATCCACAAGGCATTTTGGAAACTCTGAAAGAGAAGAGAGGGTTATTTCAGGAATTCTCCTGTAAATTTTATGTCAGAATTTTGAGAAAGATATCCCAGGAATGCCTTTGACACATTTATTTCCTGGTTAATTAAGCAAGTATGCTCTCTCCCAGTGGGATGAGTGACATGGTATGTTTAACCAGGTCTTGCCAAGAAAATGAAAATACATGCCCATTTCAACACATTCACCATCTCTTCTTGGAAATGTGCTTAGAGACCATCCAAATTTGCACAAAAGCAACAAATAAGCAGAAGAGTATGAACATTTTGAACCTGCAGAATGTTCTGATGTAGTGCGGGTTTTCACTCCATCCATTTTTTCTGTAGTTACTTGTCTCTGAAAGTAGTAACACTAATATTCTTCTGTCCCTTTTACCCTTCTCTTTCACAACATGATCAAAATGTAAAAAAATAAAACAAAACAAACAAAAACCCACAAACAAAAACCCACAAAAACCCACAAACAAAAACCCACAAACAAAAAAAACAAACAAAACCCCACCAAACAAAAACAAACAAAACCAAAAAACATAAATGCAGGTGTGCTTGAGTAATCTTACTGCAGGGCAAGAACAGACATGCATGTTACTCCACCAGCAGACACACAACTCCACTGTGAAAGATGAGAACTGAATACTTCCTTGACACTGGATCATACCCCTCCAAGATTTTACAGCTCATGGCTGCAGAGGAGGAGCGGACCATAGAAATGATAGCTGGAAAGAACCTCTGGAGGTGTTTGGTCCAATCCACAGCTTGAATAATATTTGACTATTGCCAGCATTGGATCAGGTCAGCCGCAGCTTTGCCTGGCCAAGTCTTGAAACCATCCAAGGATGGAGCTTTCCCAACCTCTCTGCGTACCCTGCTCCAGTGCTAATCCACCTTGCTAGTGGGAAGAAGCTGGTTTGTTTTGTCTAGATGGGAATGGAAAGTAGGAAAATGACAGGACACCATAAAAAAAAAAAAAACTACACTAGATAAGCTGCATATCTTGGTGACAGTGTCATAGTCTGTCTCTGGCTTGATGTGAACAAGGAAACAGAAGTGGCAACTCACAAAAAGTGATGAGCATATGAAGTACCAGTGCAATGATGGAAAAGTGAGAAGCAACATGGGAACTAATAGTGGGAGGAAGGAGTGGAGTTTCCTTTCTGCCCTTCTTGCAAAGCTGCCCCTGTAAAAATAAAAGAGAATTTTACGTCTTGTTATACAGCTGTTCTTGAAAACAGTCTCACTCAACCAGGTAGGGTTACAAATAGCAGACAGTATGGAAAATATTCCAGTTCTGGACCCCCTGAGCTACACTGGCTCATGCAGGGCTTTTACTGAAATGACTCAAGAAAGTGAAGTCAGATTTAAGCTACAGTGTTTTAGCAGTAATGATCTAATGTGGAATTCTAAGTTGTCCTAGACTGAGGACTTAGGAGGAGGAAAGATTTAACAGCTTAAATCTTTGGCAGGATTCAAATGCCATGGAGAAAAGTTTATGTCCAAATTCACTATTATTTCAATTACTTATTCACTGCTCTTCGGTTTTCTTTTCTAGATTTGAAACTAGTCTGACATTCAGATCTCTCTAGATACTGTTCCCTGAGCCTAGGGCACAAGCATGTCAGCCTGAATCATGCTGCCTCCAGCCCTCTGAGCTTTTCCTGGTTCAGAGAGAGCAAGTATGTTCTGACAGTTCAATGGAAGGTGTCAGCCTGTTTCCAGAGCTTTCAAAAGACATTCCATCATTTAATGAATCACCATTGTGTGGAACCTCTGAGATAATGAGACTATGAACATCATTTCACAACACCATTTGGCTCAAAAACAAGGAAACATATGTGCATTCTCTTCTACACAGATTTTGCAGGGGAAGTAGGGAAAACCCTGCTGTCTGTAATACTTTTCTTAGCTTCATTTGCAAAAAATTGGATGCTACTAGCAGAGGACAAGATGGGACTGGTCAGCCACAGATTGCACAGCACAGCGCAACACAGCTTAGCTGTGCTTTCAGCTTCTGCATCAAAGTGTGTAAGAGAATCACCATGGGATGTGAAACCTGTTAAAGTTTGCTAAGGGCTTTAGACTGAAACAGTTGCAATAAAGCCATCTCACTTCAATTGAAAGACTCTTTTTCCTTTTGTTGCCAGATTGAATGAGTCTGTGGGTCTGCCTGAGTCTAGATTTTGGCCTGCACTGATAGGATGACTCACAGTTTACCACTATGCAACAGAACATGATAGTCATTGAGATGAGTTTGATCTGCAACAAAATACATATGTTCCCAAGTCCTACAGTGCAGATTGACTTGGCCATTTAGAATCCTGAATAACACTGAAAATTCTTTGTATTTGAGACTTTATTTTTGAAAAGAAGTTAAAACCTAGCAGAGATTCTGGCAAAATTGCCACCCATAGTTTCAACTACCACTTTATGTGACTCTTCAGAATAGTATTTCTGAGTTGTATTATGAAACAGCTTTTCTATTTTATACATACACCCATATGTATACACTCACACACACATATGTGTATACACATTTATCAAAAGGTTTTATTCAGTAGCTACTGCTTCATTTACTTCAGTCACTGCCCTCCAACCTCAACCACGCTCTGGTATTTGACCTCTTTACATAAAAACTACATAGGGAAAACAATAAAACCCAAACCTGCAGTACATTCCCTCAGGGAAGGCTGTCTAGCCCTCAAAAAATAAATAGAATTAAAAAAATAAATTAAAAAAAGAGTGAAGACTGTAGAAAAGACTAAAACATTTTTCTACCTTGTCTAGATTGTTCCACATAAGGTATATATTAAAATTCTCAGGATTTACATATCATATGTCATATGAGAGCAATAAATTACTTTAACTGGCTCAAATGTGAATTTTGAATTAATTCTTTATTTGTAGGTGTTTAAATGTAACAGAATTTATTTTTCACATTAAAGGCTCACGTTTTCTAATTAATTTCTTAAATAAAAAGATTATAATGTAAACATTTTTTAACATCCAACATTTCTTGTCTGAGCAGGGATCTTAGCTAAAGTAGTTCAGATCCTACAGGTGAAAATATCTGGAGGAATCATTCCCCCACCACTCGAATTGTTCATTCAGCAGGCAATTATTTTCAGTGTATAGAAAACAGGCTGTAGCCCACCTGGCTGCCTACCCTAGTGCAAAGCACAGCCAGCCAATGTAACCTCCATGATACTGCATTGCAGCACTTTCCAAAAATTCAACTTGTCTAATCAAAATATTCTGCTCAGAGCTCTAGACGAGCTTGGCTCTCTCAGTGATCTGGACACATTCCAGTATAAATTTGGTGGGGGTTTTATATAACAACATAACACGAAGGAGGAGTAAATAGAAAATAAATAATAGCTCACCTCTTATGAATTTGCCAAGTATTTCTTAAGTTCTAGGTCCAGTTTTGCACAGTACTGAATTAAGCCTCAACTTTGTTGACTCAGCTGTATAGAGCCCATTTTCTTCAGTGGTAGCCTGCATTTATTTGCACAGACAAAACAAGGTTTCTCTCCTGGTGACTCAGGCTGATACCTCTGTTAAGGAAGTTTTCCTTCTTTGCAAAATTATCTCAGCCTGAGGCGCTTGGGCATGGTCTCCACAGAATTTTGACTATAGATTCAAGGAGTGAAAAACAGGTTATTTTTTTCACTCAAGCACAGATATCACTGTATATGCAGAACTAACCTGAATCTCAGCATTTGTATTTATAACTCTAGGGGAATATTTCAGAGATGATAAAAGCTGTTGCAGGCTAGAAAACCATAACATAAAGCCAGCCCTTCTGGGAGAGTGGGAATTCCCTTCCTCTCCAGCTTTTATGTCTACTTTTCTCATACAGCCCTCTCTAAATCTTGTTGCAATTAAGCTTGCCAGGGCTCAGCTAACACAGAAAGAGCATCCAGGTACTTACCTCAGAATTAATCCTCTCCAGCACAATGGAACACATAAGTATGATAATTAACGGTCACAGCAATTAAGGCAATTTCATGTTGTGATACTCATTCTCATCAGAAAGGAAAAACTAGTTGATTTCTGCTGACTGAGGGCCAAGATTGTCATCACTACACTGAAAGATTTAACACAGCAACTTGCAACACAGCAAATTCTCCTCCTCTTTTCTATAAAAAGGAGAATAAAGTGACACACAGAGGTCTTACTCCAATCTATATTGTTCTTTTCAGAGCTGTATTTCTTTGACCTACACCGAGTCAAAAATATTGTAAGATAGAGCATGCTAACCAACTTTCTATTTTCTGATATGCTGATGTTCACAACTAGTATTTAACTACATGCTAAAATACCAGCAAAATCTAGGGACTGTGTTCTTTGCTTCATCTGGCGGTGAAATGTAAGAAGGCGGCCAAGGGAACTGAAAGAAGAGCTGCCAAACTGAAAATGTGTTCCCCAAAAACATTCCACAAAGTGTTGATCACCTGTTACAGATCCTGGAGGAAATGCCAGTAGATTTCTGTCATCCGGAGAAATGAGGAGTCAGGGCACTGGCATATTGGAACTGGGGAGGCCATCTTTAAAAGGACTGGAATTACAGAGTTAATGAAAACCAAGATACAGATATTCCTACCACCAGCATCTATGTTCCATGATTTGTTCTCATCAGGCAAAAAAAGAGAACAAATAAAGACAAACCGCATCATGCACTCTTTCTCTGCAAAGCTAAAGAAGCAAAGAAAGACACACCAGCAAAATATAAATTACTATTTTTCTCTATGAAAAACAAAATGCTGTTGCTGAAGAATATAAAAATAATAAAATATAAATATGAATAAAATAATTTAAAAACTCTAATAATGGATAATACTGATTTTTTTAAACATATAAATGCTATTAAATTGGTATGTTCTGTGTTTTAATCCACAGAAACCTGTACCAGTGTCCTACTACCTTCTATGTAGCATAGATGTATACAGTACCCAGCACAAAAGAAACCCCAATTTGGTTGGCGTATGCGTTCTAGCAGTAGCTGAGTAATGATTGACTGATAAAACCTTCTGTTTGAATAGTCCATCTTTGTAAAATCCTCAAAAATCAGAAGGGCTTTTTATCTAGTTTAAAGCATTCACATAATCAATGATAATACAAAATAGAAGTGGGAATGAACAAACTCTTCCATTTCTTTGAAATCTCAAAACACAGAAGAGGAGAAGCTGGATTCTCAATCCCTTGCATATCAGAGAAGAAAGGGAAGAAGGAATTTGCTAGTCAGACAAGAAGTTACACTTCTGGGTGTCAAATGTCAGGAATCTTTACAGAAGATTTTACTTCCCCATCCACTGAAGATCTGTAATGCACAGAGCTATAACATTCTATATACAGTATATAACAAAAAGGTTTTGCATATGGAATAGAGAGTTAAACATAGTCAATTAACAACTTCTAACATGTCTGGGTAAAACAAATCATGCTTCCAGGTGAAATTCATCTTTGAATAACCTGGCTGCCTCTGACAAAACATTCCATATTTGGCAACAGCATGATTTCAGTGTATACATATAGGCTGTATGCTTGGGGTTCAGCTAGAAATTGGAAGCTGGAAATAATTAACATCTGGTGCTCACTAACACTCACCACAGCCAATGAGGAGAGGTTGGTGCATCTCTTGGGCTAATTACATGTGCTATGACTGAATTAGAAAATGGGCATGGATTACTCTTGTAAAATAGCCTATGAAGTTGCAGGTCCAAGTGAAAACTATCCTGTCGACCCATGCTTGAAATCAGTGATCCAGGGAGGCCAGAACATCTGGTGTTGTAAAGGTATGGATAGGCAACACAGAAAACAAAACCCAAGGAATTCATGTAGTAATATTTTAGTACAATTGCAAATGGTCTGGGCTTGAGCAATCTAAGGTGATCTCGGCAATTTTTTTTTTTTAACAAATTTTAGAGACTTTTGGAGAAAGCAATGACTTTTGCTCTTCTACAGCATCTCCTAGACCCATTTATGAAAAATACGGATTTTAATGTTCATGTGTTCTTTTTGGTTTCGTCTCAACAGTTTAGTGATTCTTCCCCACAAGGTGGCAGAAAGACCACACGGTTGACCAATAATGGTTATAACCAACCTCTGCCTTGTAACGGAATTACCCCTTTAAAAGTCCTGCCACCAAAGCAAAATAAATCCTTAAATTACTAACTCTATGTTAATTGGAACAGTGCAACATATCCCTATGATATAACAAAAGTTTAAGGAAGAAGATCCCAAACAGAAGCAATTAAACTGCTTAGTCATCATGACTTATTCAAATATTATTATGCAAATGGAGGCTTTGCACAAATGCCAACCAGTGATACCTTCGTTATCTGAATGGAAATGGATATGACAGCAATTTGTATAAAAAAAAAAAAGAGGATCACATTTTAATACAAATTATCCCAGCCTGGAGGGCAATAACCTCATGGTGGATGAGCTTTCAAATAATAAAAATTCATTAACAGAAACTCAAGATGAGGCTTTTAAAACATAAGATTCAAGGTGTAGAATGAGGGCACATACCTTGTAAGAAAGGACCCCCAGCCTCAGATCACACAAGGCTGTACATCTGGCCATGAAATGGGGCAGCTCTCCCTCCTGCCAGACAAAGAGCATGGAGTGGGCGATGTGCCCTGAGGCAGCGGGGCTGGCCTGAGCAGGGGACTCTGGGTGCAGTGGGAGCAGGGCAGGCACAGCAAAGGCTGCCTGGCCAGCTGGCAGTGAGAGCCTTCTGGCTCTAGGACTCTAGACTCAGGGCAGAGGCAAGACATTGAACTCAGCAGGAAAGAGGAGACTTGGGATCATGGTAACAGACTCTGCAGCCTGGAGCAACTTGCGAGCTCAGCTCCATGCCTGTCAGGCTGCCGTGCTCTCCTGCCCCACAGAGGGGATGGATGAGTCTGAGGCTGAGCCAGAAAGCCTGTTGCTGAGCCAGAGCCCTGCCATATGCCACAGGCTGCCTCCTTACAAAAAAAGGTATAAGGCACTTCCCTAAATTAGTGATTACATCTCTGTTCCTCTCCTGGATTCACCAAAGCTCACTAGCTGATCACAGTAATGTAGAAAGGAAACAACTCTTGCTCAATGCTGTATTGTTTTACCCCTCCCCTCATTGTGTCTTAGTGTCCACCTGACACTGGATTTTTTTACAGAAGACAAAAAGACATGCTGCATGTACATAAGTATTCCTCTCTACCTCTGTACCAGATCCTCCCAGTTTCTCCTATACCTACAATCAATACATTGCAATTTCCCCCTTGAGGTTCAGCAGTAGGAATAATCCTCACAAGCTCCAGAAAGGCCTCCAGCTCTGGCATGACATATGTGTAACTGGCCTTCTAAGAGGCTTAAAAAATAAGAATTTATGAAATATCTTTCAGTGGAACAGACTGCTGTTGTTTTTTCAGAATAAAATTAGAAGCAAAATATAACCTGAAGTCAGACAAAAGCCAGATAAAGTGAACAGAAGTAACAAAGCCACATACACAGCAGTGATGGCAGTAAACACAGTCACGTGCTGAACAGGCCCGACGCAGCCTTGTCTCAATAACAAACATCCTCTTCAACTTGGGAAAATGCCCCTGATTTTGTTGGGAAAATATTCTAAAGTCTGTTCAAGCCGGAAAATCAAATTAAGAAAGCATTTAAAGATCAGCTTAAAGTGATTAAAATTTTTGTGAAGTGTAAAAAAAAAAAAAGGATTTTTAAATCATTTTTGCTTGTCAGTAAGAAAGTACATCATCTGACTGAATGTGTTGCCCACACACAAACGGAACAGCTACAAGAAGCCAGGCTGTGCTATGCAACGACTTCAGTGTCCACCACAGTGCCACAGTGACTGCAGACTTAGCAGTATCATCCCTCCCTCCTGCTCCAGTCCTAAAGGTCAGGAAAATAAGTTTGTAAACATATTTAGTGGGCCATTTTCGTGCCTTTCCCTCTCTTTTACAATCAGGTGAGGCAGACCTAAGTTAAAAAATTAAATCACTGAAATACATTAACATATTTGGGGTGCCACGAGCAAACCTTGCAGTATCCTTTATTGGATTTTGGATTTTCAGTTTAAAGAAGGCAGAATCATCAAGGTAATTTAGTGGATTTTAAGAATAGCTTCTGTTTATGCCAGTGGGACTGTGGATCTACAGAGACATTGTCCTACATCTAAAAGAAGCCAGGGCATTTAACAAGATTATCCTCACAGAGAGAAAAAACACATTTCAAATGTTTCTATTTCATGTATGAAAAAGATTGATCTTATTCATGACTTAAAATAGGGGAGGGGAAGGTGGTTTCAAGCTGAAATTCAGGAGGACAGGGATTTGTCACCATGATGGTTCACAGATCTCCACATAGCCTCATCTGAGTTGCATCCCTCCTCTCATCTGTGAAGTGATAGAGACAGTGCATCACATTTGCTTCATCTGCACTGTTGAGATCTATTTAAATTGTCTTCTTTTCAGGGCAGGAAGAGGTGCTGAGGGTTTACTTCTTAGTGGAAGACTAGTAAGGTAAATGTCAATAAAATGCCCTGCACTAAATTAAAATTCCGGTATAAAGCTACTTATGGTACTACAGAGGAGAAAGGAAATAAAAGCACGGCACGCCCTGCACAGGCTGAGTGAGGGAGCTTCTACTTTTCTGCTTTTGCCCTGATCCCTGGGAAGGTTTGGATCAGAGCTAAGGAGGAAGTATATCAGAGTAGGTCAAATGTACTTCATCCATGAAGATGTCATCTCCAGATTATGATGGATCTGTATTTTCAGGTCTAGCCAAGCAGGGTCAGTTCTGATTTCTCTAGTCTATACTGTGAATATTCCCCTTGATAAGCATCCCTGTGCTATACACAGTGCATGCTTATTATGGCTGGTAGCCTTGAGGTTTTCACACTGCCAGAATATGGGACATGCAGAAATGAAGGAAATGAAGCAATGCACTTTTCCTTTGCTGAGATCCTGCTGTCTTTTAAAGCTGCCTCATCTTGGTGCTAAGTGCTCGAGTTACTAAGAACAGACTGTGCCTCCCCCTAGAAGAATGAGCCAGAGGAAACCCTGCAAATAGTTTCGAGTTTTCAACAAGGAGTGGTTTCACTATATAAGGGATAATCTACTTCACAAAGCTACTTGTTATAGTTTACGGGTATCAGGGTAGTATATAGAAAATTATGACCAAATGGGCTTAGGTAAAATGAAGGTATGTTAGTGGAGCACTACACAGAAAGGCAGCACTTTGTTGCCAAACTAAAACAGCACTGGTCTGATCCAGCCATTACTGACCATGTTCATACAGCCATAACTGCCTTGCCCACTCTCTGCAAAACTGAGAATAGCTCCATCCACTTTGCAATTCTTATCTAGCAGCTATGATTTAGCATCATACCTAGATAAATAGTATGAAACACTAAAAGCAATAGTCAGGAACCTCCCTTGCTGATGTTTGTTTTCATGGCATGTTCACAGATTATTTATTTAAGAGTAACCTAGTTAATTAACTAAATGTAGCAGAGACAGCATGGCTACGTCTTTCTTATTACCAGAACGATTACCTGAAGTACAATCAGGTTTCCAATTGTCTAAAAGAAAGTCAGAACCCTATCATAAAATGTAACTAATCTGATCAATCATCTAAAAATATCAAAGCATTTTTAACACTGTATATTCAGTGTATATTCATTTGCTGGAAATACTAAAAGAAAATGGAAGAATTTAACACAACCAGGAACTGAGCAGATTCTATAAAAATCACATAGGAAGCAATTTTGCTCTGTGTCAAATCTTTAGTCAGTTAAGCTTTAATTGCTCTGTAGTTTAAGATGGAAATGACTTACAGAGTTCATCAAATTTATGTGACTGCAAGGGCTGCCAGAGAAGATGTATCAGATAGTAAACTGAGGATATATTTGTTCTTAGTAAAAAGGCCAAGAAAAAAAATATATCTTCTTGCTACATCCATCAGCTGAGGCGAGAACACATAACTGGTTTAGAAGATAAGCCAGTAACTAATTCAGTCATGTGGAAAGAGCTGCCATGAAATCCCTCCCACCACCCACAACATTTTTCCACCCACGTTGTTTGTGCTGCTGCTCAATCCCCACCTAAACTTTTAGAAACTGAAATTCATCTCTTGGCAATCCTAATGCTTTGTTATTGCAACCCACGATTCTTTGCTTCGTTGGCGGCATAATATGTTAATGACAACGAAATCTCCACAAGCCTAACTCAAGACCTTCAGATGTCCACAGGAGCAGTCACTTGAAAGGGAATCTATCCTTATTAGAGGAGAGACGATTTTCAATCAATAACTGTCAGCTGTACATTTTTCTTAAACATGCTGTCAGTGGGATTTCTCTCCTTCCTTATGTAAGTCAAATGCTTTTCATACTCACAAATGTGAGAGCCATTTAGTCATTTCATGTACCTGTTTGGATTTTAGTTTCTCCAGTGAGAATGTCAACAAGGAGGCCAACACTTACTGTGATTTCTGTGTTATCTGTATACACACGTAGTAGAAACTGTATTGAGACCACAAACTCATTTCACATTCTGTAGGTCACTGAACAGCTGCTGGTAATGATTTTTGCTCACTAATGACCTAGGTTATATTTGAATCAGTGCCCTAGAGGTGAAAAACTCTGTATTCCATTACTGATCCCCTGAGTCATAAAATCCCTTAATAATTTTCTTTCTAGCTAGCTTTTGCAGTATTGTTATTTATTATGTTATAAAAATTGCATGTTCATTAAACTTCAGAAAAATGCATAATAAAAAGCTTGATATATAGAAGATGGAAGTATTTACATTAAATGACCCTCAAAATGTAGCAATACAATGGAATCAGCACTGTATAATGTCAAATGGGTTGGAAGTAAGAGGCTTGCAACCCATTGAAAGGAAATACTCTGTCAGGAGAATAGAATTGTATAACCAAATATATGAGCAATATGTTATTTCTGGCATAGTAAAAAATATATAGCAAATGCATTATAATCTTGGCTTTTAACCCCATCTTTAGGTAATACACCAACGTATATCACTCGCATATATAAGGCAATAAGGCCACTTCTATCAAGGAAGTATACTTGTTCTAGTAAGATATACATATCATTTGCCACATTATGACCTCCCATGCATTACATACACGATTCTCCTGATCCCAGTGCAGGACTAATGAAGAGAAACATCCAAGCTCCTAGGAGAAAAAAAAAATTGCTGTGAATTTTAAAAGTCACAGATTTGTGTAGGAAATGTAAGAAGCCATTAAAAAGACAGAGATAAGTGCTTTGGTGTCTCAGTGTATCAGTGCTTTTTAAATATTAGACTCTTCCTACCCCGCTGTGCTTAGCTTCGAAATTCAGTACTGCCATAGGAATAAAAAAAAAAAAAAAAAAAGATCTGTTTGCTTTTTCATCCCTGTACCACATGGCTTTCACTTTCATCAAAACACAGCAAAAATGTCACAGGGGAATCATTCCCTTGGCTGCCTTAGCACTGCTGATCTTTGACCTCTGACGGAAATGGATTCCAGGCACACTTCTGCTTGACAAGTGAACCGTGTAAAATCTTGATGAGGTGTGTGTTTTGTTTGGTTTGGGTTGATTAACAAGCCCTAAAATTCGAAGGAAAGCTCAGTCTAACAAAAAAAAAAAAAAAAAGAAAAAAAAAGAAAAAGAAAAACAACAACAAAAAGCCCACTTTCTTTATCCATGCTTTCCCTTTGTAAATTTACTGACCTAGAACGGCAAAAGCTGCCTTCTACATAAGTAAAAAGCACATTAGTACATCAAAGTGGCATTTTAGAAAAACACAAAGGGCAGCAGCTACGCACGCAGACCTTGTGGCTAAAGAGGAAAGCTTAGAGCCATGACGTCATAAATCTCAGCAACTCTTGCAATGCACTGAGCACGCACATGCAGCATAATGATTCTGCTCCCTGGAGGAAAAAGCTTAGGAGCAGGAGGAAAGAAAAGATTATTTTTAGCTAAGGGAACCCTTTGTCTTACAGCACTAAAAATCCTTGAGTTGGCTTTTCACAATAGCAGCCTTGTGCCATGCTCTAGTTTTAACTCCTGGAGTGCTGTAAAATATAACAACTACAGAGAAAAGTGCCACCTCCTGAACTTACCTATTTGCCTTTATGTCCTTTTGGCTCTTGTTACAATTCTGCATATATCAAAGCTTCAGATTTTAGCTATAACATACAAAGCTCTTGCTTTTACCCATTACCAACTTTCAGGTTTTCATAAGTAATAAGTACTCCTTATATAATAATAATAAGTACTCCTAAGCAGTAGGAGCTATAAGCAACATTTATTAGACTTGCAAGTTTAAAATGTAATACCTAAAATTAAACTGGAGGTCCATTCCCATTTGAACATTTTATCTAGTGAGACACAGATCTCCTTTTTCCTCTAATGCCAAAGAAATTTGATTCCACATCCATTAATAATTCCAGATGTCAACCATAGACAACATTTTCATCAATCACTGCATTAAAGCACTGATCAAAAGATATACCTATAAAAGAAGAAAAGACACTTCCCACTACCTTAATGTCTTTAATGTGTTTTCAAGATTTCAAGCCATTTTGCTGAAGGCTGCTTTTAGTAATGTGAAGAGACAACTGCATATACATCACAGCTGCAAAAAATTTGATTTTGTTTAGCAAAGAAAAGAGAAATCTTACAACCTATTTTAGCTCCATCTTAGATACTCTCAAGTATCACATTACATTTTGTACTATACCTGGCTGTTTGCTAGAGCTGATTTGGACCAGCTTTGACCTGGCCACTAGTACACGTGGAAGAGCTGATTGCCTACTCTTTCTCCATGGGCAGGGGTGGCCTGGCATAGCTCTCCTAACAGAGGCATGCCTGAACCACGTAAATCAAACCTGAGGAGAGCTACACAAGCTGCCTCTGAAAACATTAATGCAAGCACCAGAAATAAAAGAGACAGTACAGTATTAGTCTGACTAATAAGCAGGGATAATTAGCCTATATAGCAGTTTATACTAATGAATTTCAATGGAAATGGGCTAAATCTAATTACCTAATATTTTTTCTGGTTAAGAGCACATACACAAAGTGTTACTATGAATTTCCCGGTCCACAGTAACCGTCCACACATTTAACCTTTCAGTGTAATTCATACCAATTTCATTCCACACCATACCCTTAGAACAGGCCTGCTGACTATCTGGTTGAGAAGTTAGGCCAAAGAAGGAAGATGTGAAACTAACACAGGTGATCCTTTGCATTAGAACACAGCTGGTGAACAGAAAAATTGCCACATGCTACTACCATCACACCATAGCTGTTCTCCACTACTGACTTCTGCTTAGGGCAACGTTTTAGAAATAGAAGTATGACACAACGGAGTTGGCAATCAGAGTAACTCTGATAGGGAAGGAGGAGAGAAGCATAACCACCCTTCCTCTATCAAAAATCCCCCACTTTGCCATCCCACATCATCGGGCAGCTCTTGGAAATCAAATGTCTTCAGTGAATCAGCCAGAGGCACAGATTGTGATAGATTCAACATGTACCTGCCACACAAAAATGACAGCACTCCAGAACTTGCCCCTTTGACAGCAGCAAGCCTTTCACACAAAAATTCAGCTCTGTCCCCTTTTCTATAGGTGTTGCTGTTCCAGATGGACAAATCAAACTGTTCACAGTTGAAATCTTGGTGCTGTTTCTTAAGACTATTACAACCTTGTTTGCTCATTGCTTCGAATGCAGAAGAAATTGAAATAATGTCTAGCCATTCAAAGACTTTCAGATCCGTAGCCTTTCAGAAAAGTGTTTCAGAACATACAAAGCTACAATTTTTGTAAGGAAATTTGCTCATTGTTATTTCAGAAAACAAGTAGATCCTTATACATAGAGTGCCTATCCTCTCTGTCAATAAACAACACTGTGTATAAATATTCCTAACCTTATTAATAATTGCTAGTAATAACAATAATTAGGAGTTTGAACTGCTAATAAATAGTTGCCAAGGGTGTCCTAATTTCCTAGCATATGCAGTAGATAATGTATCTTGCTTATTGACCTCTGGTGCCATAGAAGTGCTAATTTACTGGCATCTACAGAAATCATAAGAAAACAAATACTTTACACAAATGTTACAGTCTCACCTTATGCAGGAAAAGCATCTGAAATCTGCTAGTAACTTGAATTTTAACTGTATCTTAACGAGGTAGAGACTTGATTCTTTTAATAAGCGAGGCAACAAATTCAAATGTTTATAAAAATAGATATTGCAATCTATTGTGACCAAAAACGTTCTTGGCATTCAGTTCAAACAACAGTACTAATGAAGCATGATAATCCTTGATGGTACAGGGTGTTTAAACATCTACTTAATATTACCAGGCAAAGACTAATCAAGGGTTATAAAGAAAATACTATAATCTGGTCTATGAATGATAACACATGCAACACTAGCTTGAAAATTAATCCTACCATGATTGCCAGTAATTGGACATTAATAGGTATTAATAATACTGGTGCATGTAGACAGGTTTTAGAGTGGACATAGTTACTGTGAGGGAAGTACTATCAAGCAACTTTTTCCAGAAACCAGAATTTCCTCACAGAAGTTCAGCTATGTTAAAATTTTAGAGTTTCTGACAAGGAAACTGCAATGACAAATAATACAGGTCACTAAAGACTCAAGGATTACTGCTTTAAAAAAATGTATATAATTCCTAAGGGGAAATTTGCATTAAAACACTTATTCTGAAGACCAGATGCCACAAGAGAATCTGAAGAAACAGTCTGGCCGTGAGATTGGCACGGCTGACAGGAAGACCCTTACCTTGGAAAACGACCTCTAATTATGAAGAGTAATCAACTCATATAGATGGCATGTTCAGTGAAAGGACCACATTTAACTGAACTAAAGAAATGTGTGATCAGTGTTAAACAAGGCATCTTTATATTAATGAAAAGATCCTGAGATGTTAAAAGAAACGGGCATATTACTGAGGATCACAAAACAGGGTTGTCTCTATAAAGGAGAAACACAGTGGTGCAGTAATCCTGAATGGAGCACAGTCATTGTAATATTCTCCAGGAGAGCAAGAAAAGATAAAGGTGTTTGATAGCATTCTTTATTAACAGCATGATAAAGTAAGAAAGAGAGAAGAAAGAAAGGCTGCAGTATAGGTCCAGAGGTGAATAGACAGCACTGAAATTTGTTCACAGAAATAACCACCAATGGTTGCCTCAGAGTTGACAAATATTAAACAATCTGAGTAATAACACTACTAAAGATCTATTTATTTCAGGATGAGACTGGGTTTTTTAGACTTTATAAGCAAACACCCATTTTCTTTCACTAAGAACAAAGAAAAGACAAACTGATCTTAAATTGAATAAACAATTATATTCAGTACAGTGAAAACAGAAATATATATATAAGTATATAATTCAATAAATACTAAAGTTTGAAATTTTCTGTTTCTGTAGGACACACATGGGACATACTTGGTTAAACCTTATGGACAAGCAATTTTATGGACTTGAAAATAGAGGTGACACTTGGAATTTCTTTACATCAGATGGGCATGTTTCCCATAAATTGTATATGAGTTAAGGAAAGAAAAATCTCATATGGGATTAACATACCAGAACCAGCTACATAAACAGCAACAATCACTAGTCTGGAAAGGAAAGAGAGGTCTGGGAAAAATAAAAGCCAAGTTGTCAGTCCCCAATATCTTGCCTGTATAGCTCAGAGAGAAAAATTGATGGGATCCTTGCCAGAAAGTAATGTGGAGGCAAACATTTGTTTTCAGGGAGTTTCAGATTGAAGGTTTTTTTGGCAAGTGCTTCCTCTCAGTGAGATTTGTCATGGCCTGGATTTTCCTTCTTTATCCTGCTCTACTTCTGCTTTAGGTCCTGAATTCAGTTTGTTATTTAACCCCTCTGCCACATTCTCCCTCTCTATATAGGTGTTCATAATAAAGCTCACCTTTCTATTATACAAGAGGGTTTTTGTAAAGACATGTCAGTTAATTAAACACTTGTAATTCACTGAAAGTTATTACCAGCTAAACCAGATACCCTTTCCTGTGGCTGAGACAACTGTGCTTCTCTATAACTTCTTCTCTTTAAATAGAAAACGGGAGAATTTTGCTCACCTTTTCCTGATCTTCTCTTTTCGGACTGCTGGGGGCTATCTAGCACACATGTGCTATGGACAGTCTGCTTTAAAGAACCTGGGCAGATGGAGTTCTGGCCAAAGAGGATGATATTCTTTCTATGTCTGAAGTGAATAATCCCATGTTTGAATTTTGGAGAACGCCAGTAAGAGTATCTCATTCCACACTGGGTCTAGGAAAGCAGACAAATAAACAAGAAACAGTTAAATTCTATTTACTGAAATAATGTCTCAGTATTTGGCAGTAAAAATGAAGTAAAAATGTCCACCTGACACCCAACATGGATTTGCAATTACTGGAGTTGATTCTCAGGTGACTTCCAGTACACGACAAATGGTGACTTCCATGTGTTCCCCAGCTACTACAGGGGAGAAGGACAATCTATTCTCGTGCTAGGGAAAATGTATTTCTTTATGGATTTCTGAGGATTTCACAAACATACTTCAAGGCCACTGAAAAAGAGGTGAGACGAGTGAATAATCTGTATGATACTAGATGTTAAATGACTTTCACTGTGAAAAAAAACCTGTTATCTTTTCCCTTATGATACACCATTTCTGCTCTAACTTTTCCCTATTCTAACTACCTCTGTCTAATTAAATGCTAGACTTGACCATATGGAATTAATGAGCACTTTAATACACCATGTAAAACTACTAAAAGTTTTGAAATACAAACTGATGTCGTACTCTATATTGAAAAAATTTGCAGTTATTGCAACTCTGTGAACAAATGAAGTAACAAAAAACAAAACAAAACAAAACAAAAAAAACAAAAAAAAAAAAAAAACCACAAAACAACCAGACAGGATGATGCAATGCAATGATACACATACAGAAAAGAAGTTAACAGAACACACTTTTATACCAGAGATGAGTAATAGTATTCCCTTAACTTCTGCCCCTTTTTCGGTTGTTAGTGCTCTGAAGTAATACTTGTATTCACAGCTGCTAGGTAAGTAATATGGATATTTCAGATGTTTGTTGAGATCCTGTGATATAACAAGCTGTAAAGCTCACTATGAGAATGCAGGAAATATTAATCCTCGTGTTTCAGGATAACCACTTCCAGGGCTCAAGAAGGTCAAGGTGACATTTCCTGCAGAGTACATAATTGCTCCCCAATTAGTACAAAGATTTTCACCTTTAAAAGTCCTTTTAAACCCAGAAAATAGGCAAAATAGTAACAAAATACTCTGTTGCAGTACAGGAATTTTAGTTTTTCCTTTTAGACTTCTCAGAAATTGAGTTTTAGTTTTCTTTTTCAGATTAAGAGAAAAGGAAAAGATCTTTTTATTATTATTTTTTCTATTACTAATGGAAATGGGTAGAGAAAAATATAAACCAAATGTTTAAATTATGTTCAAAATCAAAAGGTTAAAAAGACAAGAAAATATTGTTGTAGAGGTGGGATTGAGAAAAATTTAATGTGTGAAACTTATTTCTACTAGAGAAGAGTGGTGGAGATAGTCCTGAAAGAATAAGAATCTACAAAGTGTTGCCAATTTTAAGCAAGGAAAAGGTAAAATTAAATTCTCACACTTGGGGAAAAAAAAGAACCAAGCAAACCATGGAGTAAAAAAGATGTAACACATTATTATTAGTATTATTGTTATTGTTAGGAAGAAGAAAATGAGACAGAAGAAATAAAGTGAGTTTCTGCAGGCTGAAGAGAGAAAAAATATTTGAGTTCTTTTTTTATTTCCTTGAAATACTGTGTCCTTCATTTGAACACCATGGGTCCTTGGGAAACCTACGTGTCACTGCACCTATCAAACACGGTGGGCCTCGGAGGGGCCATCCATTAGCGTTGCTTAACTGATGGGAAGCTCAGCTGCAACATCCTGTTCAGAGGTGCAACAGTCTCATCTCCATTCTGACGGAATGAACAGAAAAGGTATGGATGGTGTTCAGAATAAAAATTCAGGGAAGGGTGAGACTTATGTTTTCTAGTGAACAGGGAGTGGTTAAAAAAGTCTAGCAGACCATGCAAGGAATGAGAGCTTTCAAGAAGAAAGATTCTTTTGTGGGTCGATCACAGTGTTTTCTTCTGGCCGAATCAGATCAGTCATTAAGACTCGTGCTTTTTTCGTGCATTTTTCAATGTTAAATGTTTTCAGATATTTTAATAGCAACATGAGTTGCAGTTGAGTTTAATCACCACAAATCAGATTTCTGATGAGGAAAGTCAGTCTTCTGTATTAGCTAGCCATTCTGCCAGGTTTTTCAGTGCCATTACAGGAGATTCTGTGAGCCACATTCTCCCAACATTATTCTCAATGAGCTACTTTTCTGCAGAAGATCATGTTGACTTCAATGCATAAGTGAATTTTATTCTCACTGGCAGGAGAATTTGATTGCAATTTTTATCATAGGCACAATTTTTTTCTTACCTTCTCTCCCCTATCATTACCAGTCAACTGAGGATCTTTTTCGGAAAGAACTTTCTATTGTTGGAAATACTAGTCAATGTTTACATTAGAAAGAGATGCTTGGGAGATGAGATGGGAAAGAATAAAAGTGTGGTGGAAAAGGAGCAGTTCTAATAGTTGCTTCCTTTAGGGGAAAAAATTTAAATATATATATATTAAGTAAAGGAGGATTCACCAGCTTCCTCTGAAACTCATTTAATTCATCTTCCTGTATTGACTAATTTTTTATGTGACATTTCAAGATTTTCATTTCATGACTTCGCATTTCAGTTGTAAATGCATGAAAAGATATGTTACCAAGAAAACAGGAGTGGTATCACAAGAATTTGTTAGAATGGGAGTAAAGTTTGGTAACAGAAGACAGTAAGGGGAAAAAAAAACTTGTCAAGTTTCCTACTGAATTAAATGCTCCCAATAAGCTGTGGAGCAGATAACCTACAGCTCAGTTACATGAAAGTGCCTTTTCCCTCTTGCTATAAAAGGCAAATGGAAGAAAAATTATTGCTCGATGATGAGTTATGAAGGATAGTATGAAAGTGAAGAAATAACTCACAGGGAAGACTCTTCTCTTTCTTCCAAACACTTGAGACACAAGAAACACATCATGATATTTCTTTCCCTAAATTTCCGTTGTCTGCTGAAGCATTCACATACTGCAAATCAAAAAAACAACCACAAAATGGGTTCTTGTTTAAGATTCAACCTCTGACAAAGAAAAGTGCAAGTAAAACGCACAGCCTGATTTAAACAACCCACTCAGGAACCTAAGCCTGACTGCAGGCCACAATTTTGCAAACAAAAAAATCTTTTTCATGGACAGGGACTACTTGTTCATAGAACAGACATGGTGAAAGCTACATTTCCTTTCTGGTTTTTGAGCTCACTCCTGTTACCATCTATAGTCCAAAAAAATGGATGCAGTGAGTGCCAAAGTCTTTACCCAGTTGGATGAGGAGAGTTCATGGGTGGCTTGTCTGCAGCAAAGGCGTTTGGCTGTGCAAGCCTTCCAAGATTTGAGTCTTTGTGAGCGGCTTGCTCTTCTACACCCTCTCCAACCAAAGAAACTGAAGGGAAGGAGGGAGAGAAAAGCAGAACTCCAGGAAGGAGCCTGAGAGAAGCTGCAATTAAAATAGGCCTGGCTGAATGCCAGCCCTGAATACCTCTAGTTACAATGGGTCCTAAACCTAAATTAGGCCAACTGCCAGGCTTTGGGACACATGCACAACCATAATCTCCCAAGAACAGACAGACAGCAAAGTGCAATTAAGTGTTCTCAGTTCACCAGTCAGTCAGAGCAATCCTTAGGCATAGCAACACTTGCCAAATGCTTTTCACATACAGTAGAAATAACAAAAAGAAATAAAAAAATGTATTCAATTCTTGCCACTTTAGAGAAAAAGGGGGAGGAAATCTGAGATGTGGGAAGAGAAATATTAAAATGCACATATGGACAGAGCTAGGAAAGAATATTTTAAAGCTTAAAATCTTTTTGACAAGGCCACATGCCTCCACATGAATGACACTGATTTACCTTTCAGTAACAAGGACAATTGCAAAAATGTTGGCAAAGAGGGAACAAATTAAATAAGAAAGCCACATGGCAATATACTTTGGGTACAATTTATGTTTGTTGCATTCTCAGTTTGTACAAGACAGACTTTCAGTAATCCCCTCTTTGACACTAGCACCATGAACCAACTTATTCTCTTCATTAGGCTCAGTTATTCGCCATCTGTCTGTGCAAAAAGCATAGTCTGAATAACATTTCTTCCTCATAATGCAGAAACAATAATGAAATATGCTACAGGAAAA
The DNA here is from genome assembly GCA_013399695.1 of Formicarius rufipectus. Classification (NCBI taxonomy): domain Eukaryota; kingdom Metazoa; phylum Chordata; class Aves; order Passeriformes; family Formicariidae; genus Formicarius; species Formicarius rufipectus. The sequence continues at coordinate 44,484 of VXAU01001811.1, forward strand.
GCAAGCTGGAATTAGGATACCTCTCGGTTCAAACAAGAAAGAGCTGGAACCCATACTAAGGGTGCTGGAGTCCAAGTCCTGCCACAGCCTATTACTGGGAGCCAACTGCAGTGACTGCCAGTGAGGGAGAAAGTACTAAATCACCACCAGAACTAGGCAGGAGCAGGAATCAGATGAAAAGAGTTTTAGTTATTAATAATGCCACTGTAAAGAAAACAAACACTGCAAAGATGCAGACGTTCAACAGCAAAAAGCAGTCTAGATGAAAGGGTCCCTGAGGTCAGTCCTCACAACCTACTGCAGCACTGGGCTCCTGCTCTCCTTCACTATAAACAGAGATAAGACACTGTCTCTAGTTTTAAAGATCAGGATTTAGCATTCCCCATCCATGTCGTCGTCCTCCTCCTCCTTTCCACAGCAAAAAAAGAAAGGCCATGATGGGCTGACAGAATTAGCAGGGTCCAGTTAAGCCACAGCTGTCTGGGAATTGCCCTGCAAAGAGCATGTGGCTCATTTCAGGGACACGCATGGGCAGGGGGCAGGTGCTGGGGCAGGGAACGATCCTGCCAGGAACTTGCAAGATGGTTACAGCCCAAGGAAGGCAAAGAAGCCTGGCAGGTCAGTGAAGCAGCAACACCCTCAGCCTGGGCTTAAAGGACAAACAAAGGAGCTGAAAACAAACACGCACCTGCCAGCTGCTCAGCCACAGGCCGGCAGTGCTGGACAAGGGTGGTCACAAGCAGGGATACAGGTCAGACTGTAAGCCCTATCACCAGAAGGGCAGGATACTCTTCCTGTAGGTGAAAAAAGTAGGGACCGTTTTAGTAAGCTTCATTTCCCTACAAATTCTGAAGGTAGGGATGCAAATACTTTAAATGATCCAAAGCTCCCTGTTGTTAAACTGAAAAATCTGGCCTAACTAGTCAATATTTTCAACAATGTTTTGCCATAGTACTTACCTTTGTCAGTCTGAACCACTAATTTTCTTTTTGCTTTCTTTTGCACACAATGTTTATGTTGAGATCCTCATAAATAAACCTGAGGATATTGAATTTTGCCACCTAAAAATCAATCCTTATGCAAACTTGCTTAGTTACTGATCACTAATATTTCTATGAAATCAGAGATACCAAGAGAAAGAATGAAATATCCAAAGATTTTTGTATACCCTTTGTCCCAAAAATATAATCACAAGGTATTTGTTGTCTGGTTTTTTTCCTCTTACGATTGACAGAAGTGAAGAAAGTCTCCCAAAGTAGCATACAAATAATTTAAATAACACACATGGTGACTGCTGGTGCCCAGTCAAATTCACCACGGCTGTAACGCTGTGTGGCTCTGTAGCATTTCACCTTAAAAAGAAATAAGTCAAATGTGTAACAGAGAATTAAGACAGAATAAAAAACACTGGTAACCCTGCCTAGTAACAGTTATAATCTCTCTTGATAAAGATTTCATAACTAAGTTGTGTTTTCAGAAAGGTAATAAGGAAATTATGCACTGAACTGCTCTGGGATCTTTGGATGGAAAACACTACATATGTTGTAAGTAATTTTTAACTACCACAACTTGCATACCATCACTTCGAACACGGTCAATCCAAAGTATGTGTAAAAGGTGTTATTATGAGTATTTTAAGTCAGGGCATCAAAGTAGAGAATATTAAATTATATGATCTGCCTTCCTGTCTCTGGGGGTTTAAATATGACAAAGACTTGAACTCCTGTTAGCCTTGTTCCCTGAGTTATGACATACTAACTGTTCATCTGAGCACAGCACATTGTAAACCTAAGCAAAATGGATACTACCCTCCAGAGAAAACTAAGCATTTTCTCTGCCTTTTCTTTTTTCCTGCAAAAAAACCTTTGGAGTTAAAATTTTCATTCCAACACTACAAAAATGCTAAATGATCTGAGTTTGAAGACCACATGAAAATGGCTTCTTTTGTGGTTTTTTGTTTGGTTGGTTTGGGGTTCTTTTTTGTTTGGTTTTGTTTGTTTGTTTTGGTTTTGGGGTTTTTTTGCCATTAGTTAATGGGGTCTTTTTCTTGTAAATATTCTAGAGAACTAAATGTGTGCACAAATTAATTTGGAAGCTGAAATAAATTTCGTTACTTTAAGGAAAGCAAGGTTTGTTACAGAAACCCAAGGAAAATCTGTGATATTTACTTTTTCCTTTGAACATTTTACCTGCTACAATCCAAAATAAACCTGCACTGAGGGAAAGGGGAGTATATACCATTTGGTCTATCAAAGTCATAGCACAAAGCACAAACATCATTAAACTTTCCAAAACCTTTGTCAGAGGTAGAAATGTTCTCTCTGAGGGAAAAAAGTAAAACAGAAAATGAAAAATTACCCTTGTTTAAATTCCTGATATGGGATTTTACCTTTTAAGTCTTTTAAAGCTCCTTCATAATCCACAGCTATAGAGGTATTTCAAATTACAGAACTCAAGAACTAAACATTTTGGGGTGTATTCCACATATGGAATCAGTTACCTGATAACCAAGTTGCTTACGATATTAAGAAATAATTGTATGGTTTCTTAGTACTATCTTAGGTGTCAAGAAACAGTCTTTTCCCATGGAAAAATACTCCAATCCATAATATTCTGCACTGCTGTGGATCTTAGGAAGTCAGACAGATTTAAGCATTATTACTGAGCTTGAATTGGCTCCACAATACCGATTAACATGGCAGTCCATAGTTGTCTACAGAAGGAGCTCCCTTTCAGGAAGTTCCAAAGAACACATCTGCCTCTGAACTAGTCACTGCTAATGGTGATGTTTCCCAAGGCTATTTGAGGAGGGCACCGTTCTTCCCACTCCAGTGTATCTACACCACTGTGAGCTTTGTTAGAAATAATCTTGCTGATTCTGCAGCTCAGTAAGATCTTACCTAGGTCATCACTGTTGTATTATTATTAGTGTAATGTGTACTGCCTCAGCAGGTGTTCTGTCTGCTCTGTCAACGCTCAAGCTCTTTATGTTTGTTTCTGTGTGTTTGAAATTCAAAATAGGATCACAAATTACATTCACTTTCTAAAAGCATGAGAACACAGCTTGATTGTTCTATGGACCTGATACGTGCATGTTACGTACAAAACACTGTAAAAAGTTAAATCCAGCACAGATAGAAATCACTAGGGACTTCAGTGTGAATTTTAACCCAGCAACCTCCTCAAAATTGGCTCCTTTTGAAAAGCTTATAAAACGAATACTAGATGAAACAGAAGTTACTTTATAGAATTCATAGAACCTGCTTTACAAGTACAAAGAATGTGTACTATTTATCTGCATGTGTAAGTAATTACAATTCAAAGCATTAACATGAATAGTAGGAATAACAAGAACTTTAATGAGTCCCTGTGGAGCTAGTTTGTTTGGCTAAAATCTTTCATAAATATAACTGCAGTGGAATTGTGCACGCAAGAACAATAAAGCAGAGTAACTGCCTGCAAAAGAGAATCAAATAAAGGTGAACAAAGCAAAAAAAACATGAATAAATGTAAATCTAGTGCAGCAAATATGAATGAGAATTAAAGACAACTGTACCAGCGTGTAGTGAGGAAGGTAGCTAAACAAGCATCGCTGTTTCTCAGTCACTACCTTTATCTCCTCCTTCATGCTTGTTTCATGTCACAAAAATAGAGACAAAAGCAATAAAAATAACTTTTGAAAAAATAGGAGATGTATACTACAGCATTGTACTGAAATGCCAGCACAGACAAACCACTTTCTCCAGATGACAACTGAATAGGCAGTCAAAACAAGTTTCTCTGCAGTCCACCTCTTCTGATGCTGTAAATGGACCTGAGCAGTCTTGTTAGAGAAGCAGTTTGCATCAAAGCAAGCAGTCCTCCCTCAGAGGAGTGTCTTTTAACAAACTCTTAAGTCTTTTAAGCGCCAATTTTCCAAATCTCCTCCAAGGACACAAAAGAAGTCAGTCACTCCGATCCCTCCTTTAACTCAAGGATTTGATTAACCATCCAGAACATATTACCTTGGGACACATGACAAGTTTACATCTCTCTATCTCCACCACATGGATTTTCAAACTGTTTGTGAAACAGCTCCCAAAGGGCTGGCTGTACTACAGTACCGTTTTAAAGCACATAGAAATGAGTGATTGTTCTCTGTAAAACGTTACATTTTAACATAAAACATAAGACCTTGAGTCATAATCAAGTTGGACATAGACAGAATAGGGCAGGAAACTTGGAGAAGTTAGAGCTAAAGTCATTCCAGCATAAGCCTTTCCTGCTTACTTTCAGAGGCCTGAGAACACCCTTCATTAATCAGGCTCAGTCCATGTTTGGTTTTCACAGAGCCCAGTTTTCGGCACTTCACAGTCTAGTACAACACACAGCTTCTAATTGGGACTTAGACTTTCATTATGATGCGTGAAAAGATCTGATAACTAAAAAGTAGGTGTACAAAAAACCAGTCTTGGCAGCAAAAATATAGACCAACTGAGAGGCCATGTCTGCATGGGAATCATGGTTTTGAGTCTGCTCCTGAAACTCAGTGTCTTCAACAGCCATCACTCATAAAACAAAAGCAGGAGACCACGCAGCAGTTCTTCAGTTTTATCCAGTTGTTAAATATCTACAATGGTAATTCAAGACACAGAAGAATTGTATCCAAATCCACCCTCTGCTCAAGATATTTTGATTTATTTTTTTTTTGTCTTACACTGGCTGCTTTAATATAATTTTTAGAAACTGGGCTTTAAATCATAAATTACCATTTATGTACATAACATTCAGCAGAGCATGGACAGAAAGGAAAAACCACAGTAAAAACGTTATTTTTTTGTTGTTGCATGTCAAAATATTAAAGTACTTTCTAGACATAGTAAACATGTACATTTAGTCACAAAGCCAACAAAAAGCACCAACAAAACAAAACCTAGCAATATTCATTTCAGTTATCTGTGGTGAATTGCATTGATGCAACACTAGAAATCTTTTAAATGGAAATAACATGCTCAGATGTATCATATAAACAGGTTTTTTGCAATATTTACATTTGTCAGCATCAGCTTGCCTTCTCATACTTGCAAATCGCAGCAGGTTCCTGCAGAATAAGAGCCTGAAGAATAATAAAACAAACGGCTTTCTGGTTCAAGAGATTAGCCTGTAGCACACAAAACCTTTATTCCAGCTGTAATACAATTCACATCTGCTTAAATGAGACATAATGTGCAGAGAGCATCTGTCCATCATGCAAGCCTGATGCATTAAGTCTCCATTTTCCTGTTCATATACATTTGCTGAGCTCTAAGGTTCAGCAGTGAATGTGAATGGAGGCCTCACAGACCTGTTCTTTTTAGCTTAGAGGTCAAACCTACAAAGAAAAAAAAAAAAAAACACACAAACTTTTTCTGAAACTAAACCACAGTGAAGATTATTATTCTTATGCATCCTATTAAACAGGGACAGTCAGTTTTTACCATAAGGTCATTACTCAACACAGAGAAATTTCAGTGATTTGCCTCAGTTGCACTGCTGACAACTTAAAGTAACAGTAGCAATGGGAAGCTGACATTTGTTTTCACAGTAATAATTATTTAAAGTAGCAGTAGTGAGTGTCTCACAGCGGTAGAGAAAGAGAAAAGCTGTTTTCTTAACAGTGCAGACCTGAACTACAGGCACAGTAAGGACATATTAAGGTAACAGCCAGCACAACACTATGTATAAATACCATGCGTTGTTTTATGTCCTAACCACTACATATGCTTATTTTCTGACCATGAACAAGCGAAACTTCTTTTCAATGACAGGGAGGAATTAATTTAGAAATATGAAAATACTTACTTCTCTGTGCATATTGGTCAAATATTTAGTCAATAACACATGGCATGAACTGATAGGAGAGATTCAGGAAGGGTTTAGTACTGACAGAATAAAGATTTTTAGCCAAGAAAAATGTAAGCTAATCCATCTGTGAGAAAAGTAACTTAAACATAGCAATCAAATATGAGTAAACACTCAGTGGAGTGATGTGGCCACCGAAGAACTGGGACAAAGTAGAGAAATGAACAAAAGTGTTTGAACGCTGCAGGGGTCAGTTCCCCAGGGGCACACTTGCAGCACTCAACCAGTTTGCTCACAGATGTTAACCTGGAAATCTGAGGTATGTATAAAACCTCAGAGGGAAGGCATCCTATCTTCCTTTCTACACAACACAGGAGTCTGGGGCTGTGTGCCCTCCTGGCCTTTAGCTGTCCATAATGAACTTGTCTGCTGTCTCAATGCACAACTCTCTGCTGGGGCATTGACTCAGGTGTATCCTGTCCCCCAGCAAACACTTTGTGGTTGGAGGCCTGCAGCTGATACAAGCCATCACTGCAACAGAGTGAGAGTCAAGTGGTGGAGAGAGAAGGAACTCACATAACGTTGTTCAACAACTTCTTTGCGCACCAGGTCTGCAAGGGTTCTATTTGATTTGCTGTCCAGTTGCAGATCAGCATTGCTGAGCAGAACCACTCAGAAGGACAGAAAGGAGGAAGCCATTCAGACCGAAAAGGTAGTACGAGCATCACTCCTACATCTAATTCAGCCTGAGATGACCTTAAACTCTTGGCAGGGAATGCTTTCAATGATAAACATCAAGTTGTGCAAATCTCGTTAAGAGAAGGAACCTCAAAACTCAGCAAAGTATTTTAATCAAATAAGAAAGTAATTAATTTTTTGAATGGTTCAAGCTGGTCTGATTTTTTAAAGTGATAAATCAACTTTAAAAGGAGTAAAATTTCATAGATCAAGCAATTAGGTATTTATTTTTAAATAAATTAACATTTTACCTTTAACACATTATTATTGAAAGCATGTGTAGTAAAATATTACACAAATCCCATCATGTTTCAGAAAGCATTATGACATTTCATAGAGAACAGAAACTTTTTTTTTTTTCCATCTTCCTAGTTATATGCTTTCTCTTTGCCCAATTCATTATTGAAAATAAACTCACTGAGGTCTGAAGCTCAGCTGAAGGCAGCTTACTCATGGTCCAGTCACAGAACGTGATCTACACAGCTGGAAATCCCAGCCTACATAGCACCTCATCCTGTCTTCAGAGAGAGCACATCAACACATGCCAGCCAGAACATCTCACTGCTGAGGCCCATGCACTGGGCTGCTGCTCAGCACAAAAATGACCACTTGTGGGCAAAATTAATAATATTAAATCCAGCTACCTAGTCATCAGATCCCCCAGACCACTGAAATGATGAAGGAAGCTTAATTAAACCACATTTACAGAAAGGCCTTTGCTAGCCAAAAGAATTCACATGCCTCTGTTAGTATTTCAGTATTTTTGTACTTATTCAAAGCAGCACAATGCAAAATAGACTGAGTTCATTGGTGATCCTCCCCTTTCACTTCAACCTCAGACATGTGATCTTCTGTAATGTGAGCAGTACCCCAGTAAATCCTCTCAGTTCCCAGACATATCCTAATAATGCTCCAATTGTATGACAACTGGGGGAGAATGAAAACAAGTTCATCTTGTGTTAGCATCTCAACTATACACAAACAGACTGAATTGCAAAAAATAACTCTATATATGTTCTTTATTGTGTATGTACCAGTGCTTTCTGAAGGGGCTTTACATCAGTGGGTCCTGTGGTTACTCCACATTTCTGTCAGTAAAACCTTCACATTCAAACCACAGCTTACACATTTCTAGGACAATATACAGTGTGTTCTATATCATAGCATGTGTGTACAGTTGAATGTAAATATATCATCAAGAACATTAGAGAAATACACTTTTTATTAGGGTATTTTTCTTAAAGCAATCCTTCCATGTTATTACCTTCTACAGGTGTAAAGTAACTTGTTTGCTTTGTCATTTAAGAAATTGCTGCTTTGATATTTTGAAATGCACTGTCAACACCAAAGGCTGAAGGGAATGATATTGATACCACAGTCCAAAACCCGCAAAACTTGATTAATGACTGCTATTGCAATGAGGAGTCATGCTGCAGTGCTACGGATTTACCTTCCTAGGAATGTTAAGAAAGTGAGACGAATGAGAAAAGAACAAGAAGAACGTGTGTTTAAAAGGTCAGCTCCTGGACTTTCACTTTCAAACAGTGTATTTATTGCACAAACGAAAGTTTGTGGATTTTTGTTGCTTTTCAGGCCTGAAACTGATGAAGGGAGCCGTAAACTTAATAGTCAACAAAGCCCTATGGAAACATGACATTACATCTTAAATTAACTTGTAATAAATGAGATATTTATTATGTCATTCAGTGCCAATATATTTACATTGTTTGTAAAACATCACATGTATTTTTGCAGGTAAAGATAAAAACACTGCAAGAAAATTTTAATTTCACTTTTAGAATAAGGAGCTATAAAATGCTGATTAGGTACTTTGAAAAATGGCATTTTTACATTTTGGATATACTGAAGTAATTCAGGTTAGATGTCTTCACTCCTAACTATATTTCTCTCTTGAATGTTAGCAGCATCCAATAAAGAACAAATGTTATTTCTAGAATCCTCATGGAACAAAGCAATTTTTATATTTCTTTAAAGCAAGGCAGCCATAATTACTGAGGAAAACAGCACATTGCATTAAGCATGTGTGCTTTAAGACGACACATTCATTCCTCAGCGATCATTTTTAAAGGCCACCTTTGCTCTTACCCAGTCTTACTGTTTTTTGTCTTTTCTGTTTTCTCTACCATCCTTCTCAATGACAGTGTTAGATAAGAGCTGGAGCAGGACTTCGTAGCTAGTGTTTCAGGAGCAATGAATAATAAAATCACCTGCCCCTTGACTTCTCTGCAAGGCAGAGTGCTCCATGCTGCATCTTCTCCCCATCACTCGTGTTCTTACCAAGGAGGCACCTGGAACGCAATGGTTCCCACCATTTCAGTCTCCCCAGGAGACAGAAACAACCACCAAACAGTGCAATAGTAGAACTTGGGCCTCACGAGCTTCAGCTCAAGGCAGTTTCCCTGATTGAATGGTACTATTTTAAAAGTACAGACTGGTAATAAAACTCAGGGCTAATCAGCCATGTTATTTACAAGATGCAAGAAATATTACATAGGTGTAATTTGTATTCATAGAGCAGTCAGGACTGTGCCCACTATTTGGACCACCAACATACTTAAAAGAAAGGCAACAAAAAGTCTACAAGGTTTTTAGACAGAACTGAAAAAAAAAAAAAAAAGCTTAAAGGAATGTGTTACTTGGACAAAGAAAAGAGAAAGCACATGGAAAGCACTTGAGGGAGAAATGGGACAGAGCAGTCTTCCAGCATCTAAAGATCACCATGAAGGTGACAGTGATAAATACCCACCATGTTCACCTCCAATAGAACTAAAAGAATTCCGCTTATCTTGCAGTAAAGAAGATTTAGGTTGGCTACCAGGAGAATTTTTCTTCCCATAAGGCTACTGAATCACTGAAAAAAGACATGGAGAAACTGGTGAAATCTGTTTCATGGGTTTAGAAGAAAAGCATAGATGAACTTTCATCAGAAAATCAAGAATGACTAAGATCTACATTTGTATATTCAAAGATAATACTTATAAAATCTTACTTATTCTTATAAGATCTCTTATGTGTCAAGAATCATTCTATCTCAATACCTGTATAAATTCTAAAACCTAATGAGCATACACATTGACTAAACCAGCACAACAACTTAAATAAATAGAAGTAGTCAAATAAACCCACTTGCATAGCTTGAACTAGAACCCTCATGTTAACACAGGCAGCCATTCCCCCTTTTCTCATAGCTTATGTTTGCATCTCCACTTTCATTAAAAACCAAGTTCTTTCCCCTTTGATGACCTTTGCCTTAACTCTAGTTCTTTTCAATTTCTATATCTGGGTCCCTAAGCTATGGCCTTTTTTTTTTATTATTATTCTCAGTGTTACATAACTCTGCCCTCCTTGCCCCCAGTCACACATGTCTTAAACAATCTGTGCAGTCTCCACAACTTTCAGAATTTTGTTAGCAGAAAACACTACATCACCATAGAGGTCAACCAGCTTGCAAGGCAAAACAGAAAGAAAGTAGGTTGCCACACAAGGAAAAACGTGAAAGTAGTTCCTGAAGATCAATAATTTAAAAAAAAAAAAAAAAAA
>VXAU01001811.1:54629-82120 GCA_013399695.1 Formicarius rufipectus
AAAAAGGGCAGTGGTTGAAGACAGAATCATTCCAAGGCCTCTCAGTTCTAAATGCAGTTCATATTGTATGCTTATTCTTTCTAGAAAACATACACAAAGTTATGTCCATCCTATTGGTATTGTGTCTAATGAAATTTTGTCAATATGATTTACAAAACTCAGCATAATCCCCGTAAATTGCATGCTTTTTTTATTATACAGGTGTGTTCCCTAGACACACCATCAAGAGAGTGCCAAATACCTCACCGTATGAAAAGTGACTTGTTCCAAAACCTTGTGATTTAAGTCTAAGGCAACAGACTACAGCTGGCTGTAATAAATGGGCAAGGCAACTGACTGTAACAGTGGCTGATGACAGACAGGCAAGGTCACTCTGCATTTTGCTACCTGTTTCATTTGGGGAACTAGGGAGAGGCAGAGAATTTTTAGCAGTAAAAGCTTGCTAAAATTTTCATTTGCAGTTCTTATGACAAACCAAAGGGTGAGTTCAGATGGCTACATTTGAGACCACTATACTCATGCCCATACATTTTCATACGCATCTTTGAAACAACTATTGTTCAGAGTCAAAAGGGAAAAGAACCTCAATGTTTCCTGCTCAGTGAGTATATGCACATGAAGATCTCATGCACGTATTTGGACTTCTTTCTTCGATTTACACAATTTCTTAAAATCAGAAGGACTAAGGAAAGTTTGCAGTTCAGGAACACAAGTGTGTTCCTCTAAGCCTCTTGAGAAAAAGGGCAAAGACCCATGTTGCTAAAGTGAAACAAAAGCAAAGTTTGCTAAATTTTATTTTCAAAATCAGAGGAAGAGAACAGTATACAGCCATTTACTACATAAGAAACACCAGCCTCTGAGACATTGTCCTGCCTAGAAACAAGACACAAGGGACCAGCTACTCACAGAGCACCTGTAGGAACAGCACAGCTGGATCTGTTCCAAGCACAGAACAGGGGCCACTTCTCAATTCAGAAACTCATAAATGTAAGATCAGTTGACTTTTTTTTTTCTCTGCTTCTTGAATATTGAGTGTATGGGTAAAGCAGGAAGCAGACAAACTAAAAGTTCATGCACTTACAGCAGATTTTAGTTTCCAACACAAGCTGGAAAACTCAACATGTGGTGCTACATAGAGCTGAACCTGAGACATTTTGGGATGCAGAGGTACTTAACAAGCAAATAGTTGTCAGAGAGCCATTCTGATAAGTTTCTGTGTGTATGCACACGAGACTTCCACTGATCAAACAGAAGTAGTCTGCTGTGGGCTTCACAAGTAAAAAAACACTTGAATTCCCTCCTCATCAACTGAATCTACACCAAAGCAGACAGCACATTTCCATCTCCAGTGAGCGTCTACTTAACTTTTAAGGTGAAGAGAAAAATTTTACCTGTAACACATGACTTGGTTTAACTTTATCAGATTAACTCCAACCAAAGACTGTTTTCTAACATTGACTAAACCTTCTAAATTGAGCTAATATTGCCGTTGTGTTAATATGATTTGGGGAAAAAAAAAAGAAAAAGAAAAAAGAAAAAAAAAAGAAAAAAAAAGAAAACAAACAAACAAAACAAAAACAAACCAACCAAACAAACAAAAAACCCTAGGTACAGGTCAGAAATGAAAATACAATTAATGTAGGAACACAGGTCTGCTATGAGAGATATGGTAGAAAATATACATCTGGCATTGATCAGCCAGATTATAGCCTAAGACTATAAAACAGGCTCCAACAGTCATTATTGTAGTCAAATTTCCAGTAACAAAAAAATTAAAACATGCTTTTATCTGCTTTACCTGTGCTTCTCTCTCTGGAAAGTTACATACACAGAACTGGTTCTCTTTCTTTGGTACATGGGTGCTTCAGATACTGCAGTTGCACAAGTGCCAGCTACAGCTGAAAACAAACTTCTGCCACTTCAGGGGAAAAAAAAAAAAAAGTCACCCTAATCATAAAGAATGTTAGCTGTCTCCTTTGCATAACCTCAGGAAGAAATTTGGATCCCTTTTAGTCACTATCAGAAGAAAGAACAATCCGGGGCCTCCCATTAGCAGATTCTTCCAATCAAATTTGAAAATTAGTGAATGCAATTGCAGTAGTTTAAAAATGGCATTAGTATACCTGCAAATAAAATACACATACAAAACCATATTAAAGAATCTAGTTGCCAGTCAGAAATTGTGAGGCCACCAGAAAAACTAATAAAATATCGTTCCCTTCAATGTGAATATTTCGCTGGTATTGCCAGAGGGTTACTTAGCTAATTCTAATCCCTCCTTTGAATAGCAAATTCCAACACATCACACACACACACAGGTTTTGCCAATTCAACTATAAAAACTCATATTAACCTTTTTTTTCCCCCCTTCCTTTTATTAAAAAGCAAACAACCAGCACACCAAAAAAAAAACCACTCACAGAAACTGTTGTGGTTTTGGCCAACTATGTGTTTCTGAGAACTTTTTCAGGGTAGGAAACTCCCTTATCCTACATGAAAGCAGAAAACACTTGTCCTAAGGCTTTTAGTTCTCACATTGAAAGGGAAAAGGCTGATGCAAACTGTCTTCAGCACCTCCTCAGCAAGCATACAGCTAGATGTTTATTGAGAGCATTGCAGCCCTGGGAATGGAATGTGTCTTAACATGTCCTCATATTATAAAAACGCAGACAGAAGCCACTGAAAACACTAGAAGGGACAAAATATCCACCATAAATATTTCCTTTGTTTCAGTTTAAAACTTCACAGCTCTTAAAATTCCTACTCTTTCTTAGCTTCCTCTTGGTGAGCCAAACTAGTTACACTTATTTGCTTGTATTTAGCATGCTTTCTAGTAGTCCTTCACTTCAGCAACACATCTGCAAGATGGCAATTCTTTTTTCATGATAATTCTGAATATGGCGACATCATCTAGATGAGTTCAGAACTTACTTTTTACTACTGTTCAGTGCAAGAGTAGTTGTAGGCTTCCTTTACTACATCAGAGGGAAAAGGGTTCAGAAGTTTTAAGATATTCTTTTAATTTCTGTAGAAATTTTGACATCATAAGGCTCTGGTCACCTGCCCCATAAATTAATGCTCAAAGATAAATAACTGCCTGTAGAAATTCACTTCAGCCCACTCACCCTCACTAACTTTAGGAAGGGGAAAAAAATCGGTTTTGTAGAAAGCCCAGAAGTCAAACATAAATTCTTATGGTGCAAAGCAAGATGAGATCCAAAGCAAAGTACTCCCAAAGGAGAACACCCTGCAGTAGAATCCCTTCTTCATACTGAACTCCAGCTGAGCAGCTCTGTTGCTTCCAGGGGAGGCAGAGAGAAAGAAAAAAAGAACTTAAGCAGGGGAAACACACACAGATATCTGCAGTCTCTTTTAGGGTGTTGGGTCACATTGTGTGCTCACTTCCCCACGAGCTCACAGCTCAGCTTTGATAATCACATGACATGCACACTACTTCATCCCCCTTCTGAAGAACAGAAAACAAACAAAACTAAGAAAAAGTATTACATTTCCTTTAACAATGAACTATAGCCATGATTGAGAGGAAAAATTGTGTCAGTCTTCAAAGTTATTCCAGAAGAAGTCAAATCTTCATACACTACAATACCTTCACTGAATGAGCTGGGCATTCTACCTCATGGTGTCACTACCATGCTACAAAACCACACCTCTAAGGTAACAGTTCAGCCCTCTGATTTTTCTTAGAAACAACATTCTTTGAAAAAAGAAAACTAAATAACACTTAATAGCACCATGTGCAAAAGGAAAATAGAACTTGATTTTTTCTTCCTCAGAAGTATTTCAGGTCAGAGAAGTTTTGTATCCTGGTAAATAAATCTGGAGAGTTTTCAGGACATGTAAAAATTACTTAGAACCGCTGACTGTGGTGGTAATACAGCTTAAACAATTTAAAAATAGAAAACCAACAAAACTCTCAGGGCAGCATGCTTCAGAAGAGGCATACTGAGGAACAACTTAAGGCTCATACAAATGTTCCCATTGTCTAGGTGTACCAGATTTGGTTGAAGGCCACATGCTAAGACGTGACCCTTTCTGTGGGGCCAAAACTTCACACTGGACAGAGGACTGTGCCCCAAACTCTGCAAGAACACTGGCCATTGAGGTTAGACACAAATGTATAGGGAAGAGCTTTCCCATCTCCTCCTCCTCCTATTTATGTTTTCAATGGAAAGCTGAAAATTACCATACGCACCAACTTCTAGCACAGGAATGAAGGCCAGTCGAGGGGAGCATCTTCACTCATGTATCGGAGTGCTCATATTTATCCTTCACCATTTCTAAATGGTCTCCTAGCTGCTCTTTTCAGTGCTCTTTCATAAAAAGCAGGTCAGGATATGGAATGGCATCATTACCTGCTAGCAATGACAAATCTCCAGACATGGACATGCACAACCCCAAAACAGCAAACAAGTGAGCACAAGCAAGTGCAGACAAAAGGGGCCAAAAAAGTACTATCAGTCTTTTATAAACTTTATGTGAGACCGAGTATGTCTTACAGGACATGTAGGATGATGATTTTGGAAATTTTAAGTTTTGACTTTAAGTCAAAAAGAAGCACTGAGAAGAAAGACTAAAGAAAGCAGTCATATGTGAAAAGAAAGTTTCCCACTCTAACACAGTTACATCAAGGACATAAAATTAGGCTTATTTGTGTCACCACACAGAATAATAGGATAACAAAATTAAACTAACATTAGAGCTACATAACCCACCAACAGGATCTCAAAATTAGATACAACTGTTTACATTAATTTTTCAAAACTTAACAACTGACTTATAAGCAATATTTACCTGCAGCAAGCTGACCTCCTTTATTGTTAAAATTCCTATTATCCATAAGCACTTCTTTACTAGGTTATAAAAACATAAGGGTATATGCATACATACCTCAATAACGAACCATGGAATTTCATTTTCCGTATTTATTTGCTACATTCTATGTTTAACAATTTCATCTAAGTGTTTTAAGAGACAGCTGTTGAAGAAACGTACCTCTCACAACTTTTGATGTCTTCCTCATTCCCAACTTGAATGAGATCACTATGACCACACAAGGGCAGTACAGCAGAAACTCAGGTCACACTGTCAAGTGCCGAGGGTGCAGCCTTCAGGGGAAGGCCACACTGTCTGCAATTTAATAGTGCAACTTGGGTGGGGGTTTTTTCTATATGATTCACCCATTGATTGCACTCAGTGTCAGTTCACTGATAACTTCACAGTCCACGTTTTCTACCTCTATTTCAGTAAAATACTGCAAAAGCAATTTAGAAGCCCCTGACAATTCTCACCAGCCACAAAGCCAAGAACTGTAGGAATTGATGAGAACAGCCACTTTGCCCTCCCTTCACTTCTTGAGTTCCAAAGTGGAAAAATCTGCAAGATACATTGTGATACCATATATCTGGAGAAAATACAAGCTACAGCTACACTACAGAAATCAGTCAGACACATCAACAGCCACAGGTATTTTGCAAGTCAGTGCATCTAACTCTCAAGCACTGACATGCAGTTGTAGCTAAAATCACGACAAGATTTCCTTCCCATCCTTTCTTAACTGTAAAGATTCTAAGTAGAAGCTTTTGTTACTATCATGCTGCAAGACTGAAAAAAAAACAGTTACTGCACTGTAGGCATTCAATGAAATTAATTTTCTGTATTTTCTAAATCACACCATATAAAAAAAATCAGTAATGGACAAATTATTATTAATCAAGTATATTAAACACTATTCTGTAACATAAAAGCATTAGAATGTTGGCTGTGGATCACTGACACTCAATTCAGCAACAAAATACCAGGTCTAAACACACATGCATTGTATTCTATAAGATGAGAAACACATGGACAATGGCAGTAAGATGCACCAGCTACACACTTGGAAAGAAATTGTCAGTAAGGGAAGTGTTCAGTTTCACTTGCTATGATGACAGATTAACTTCATCCCTTTGGATTCCAGGAAACTACGAATTATTTGAAGGACTGAATTTGACACAAGTGAACTCTGATGCTACACTCTGGTTCTCTGGGACGGCTAGTCATCAGAAACTTCAGCCTGAATACAGCATTATACTTCAGTCAGATTCAGCAGAACTGTTTTCTGATATAGCAATCTAAATAACTGAGATTTGTACACTAAGTTACATATAAAATGCATTCTATTTGAGATTAAAGTGCTCCAGTATCTGTATGTGTTATGATATATAATAAAATCTAAACAGTGTTTGGATTTGAAGGCTGTCAGAAAGTTTTTGCAGTTATTTCTGCATCAGCCATACAACTCAAGATGCTCAAAAAACTAACCAAGTACAGACATTGCAAACATGAGAACTAAAACAAGTAGTATTATCAAAGCTGGATTTATGATCAATAATGTACAACTCTAAAAATTTAGAGTTGACCATAAAGCCCAGTTTTTACTTCAGGTTTAAAAATTCCATAGGAAAAAATTTTAGGAGACCCACGAGAGACACCCACCCACTTAAGAAAGCCTTAAACACACAGCACTCAGTTTAGTAAGATTTACTGCTAAATGTCATTTCTGTGTCTGTGAAAGACAAGTTACTTTGCCTTTAAAAATTTAGTAGGCAACTAAACTGAACATTATACACAGTAAGCATCTTAGTATTTTATTCATTGCATCTTATACAGAATAAGCTCTACTGATATTTAATTCACTGCAGTATTCTGTTGATGTAGCAATAAAAGATTACATTATCAACAAAGAACAAAATTTTGACTTGAAAATTTTTTTAAATGTGTGTAATTTTTGCAGTTGACAAACAGCATCACAATTACTAAAAAAAAGGAAACTGAAAGAAGCACGTAAGCTATGGTCCATTTTTTTAATCTCCAACTGATATTTTTTCTATATTTATCATAAATATTGGAAGTTAAGCTCTAGCAACTAAAAATAAACATACCTAGAAATTCCTAGCAACCAGGATTCAAATAAATGAGAAAACATACAACAACAAAGTTTCTTTTCACTTAAGTTGACATCTGCAACCCATTTACACTATATAAGTTAAAATTCCACACAATCATGAAGAGTAAAGAATTTTGAAATAACTTGTTAAGTGCTACTTAAAATGGCACTATTGTAACTCTGGTTTGGGATTGAAAAATTGCTAAAACAGTGAAAGACAATACACTGCAGTACGTCTATACTATTGTAACATTAAAAAAACCCTACTCCATAAAGTGTCACTGAGATGGCTCAATCAAAATAATATACATTTGTATCTTTATCAAGATAGATATTACTGTAAAAATGCTCACATTAAAAATATAGTTATTATTGTTTGGACTTTCATTAAAACTAGAAGAGATTACATGAGCCAAAGTATGAGGAATTTGTATATAATGACATGCTTCCTCATTTTATAGCACTAATAAAAACAGAGAAAGCTCTATTATAAATCTTTAATAACCACAGTATAATTTCCTATTATCTTTTAAAAAACTTTACTATGTGGGTGTATGTGTATGCATGTCTGCATAAACACACACACACAAAAAAAAAAAAAAAAAAAACACAAAACCAAAGTATGTATTACACATCCACATTCCTGCATACACTTCCATAATTCAAACAATATGCAGGGACTTTTTCATGTGACAATCACATGCCACACGCCATACCTGCTTATTTCTCTTTTTATGTTTATCCAGTAAATGTAATAACAGTTTCACATTTGGCCAAATGAAACGATTTAGCTATAACATCATACAGAAGAAATGATACTGCAAATACTGCTGATCAAAAGTTCAACATGAAAGCTCATTATGAAATGGAATGTAAATTATTCTAAAAATTAGTATACACATATTAAATATTATGGCAAACAACTTGGAATTTATAGAAAGTTTAAAATGTAATTCACATTATAAAGACTGGAGATGCTTTTCAGAT
Organism: Formicarius rufipectus; assembly: GCA_013399695.1. Lineage (NCBI taxonomy): Eukaryota > Metazoa > Chordata > Aves > Passeriformes > Formicariidae > Formicarius > Formicarius rufipectus. The sequence continues at coordinate 62,563 of VXAU01001811.1, forward strand.
AGAACTTTTGAATATGGATACTACTGGCATTTATTTTTAAGCTTACTTCTATTAGAAATAGATTTGTTTCCTGTACAGATGATGCTTTGCCTATGCCATATACAGTAGAAAAATAAATTCTTTAGCAACCTAGAAATAGTTTATAAAACTCTTGAAGTTTCATTTTCTTCGCTAAACATGCCAAGAGTAGACTGAAAACTATAAATAAAAGCTATATAGACAACAGGTAAAGTAGAACAAGTTAAGAATACTACAATTTACAGGACAGACTTTATTGTACTATTAATTCCTGTGTGCTTTGTAATAGGAATAGGGTTTACTTTTCTTTTTTATGTTTTCTTAAAAAAGATAATTACTTGCAAGAATATAACACAATATCAAGATAATTTATAATATACATGTACTTCAAACAGCAGCTGGGTTTATGGTATCATAGTAATCTAGAATGATAATCCAAGTCATAATTAGAAGTACAATACCTAGGACATAAGTGGGAAAGGCAATTTTTATTTTTTGAAAATGGAGCAAATCAAACTCTTAAAAGCCTTAATTCTCAAAATCATCTATTTACTATAATACATACAAGAAGACCTTAATCCTTGTTATAAGTGAAGATTACAACAGTGACCATCATAAAGCTTTTTTTTTTTAAACTACACAAAACATTCTAGCAGCTGAATGAGCCAAAACCTTCTTTGCAGACCTAAAAAGGTACATTTTGAGCATGAAAGAAAAAAAGCTATGAAAAGTCTCACAGGTAGTGTTTATCTATGGTCTCCCCCTTTGCTACAATTTGTAACCTTCTAATTTTTTTATCACTATCAAAATATTTAACCGAAAGATCTGTTTAAATTAAGCAGCATTCTTTTACAGCAAAATTGGTACCAATATAAAAGTAAAATAAATGAAAAAAAAAAAAAAAGATAATTTAAAAATATAGAGAAAAAAAAAAAAATCAGTCATTTGAAATTTTAGTACAACATACCACAGGAAAAAATATGAATACAAGTTTATGTGATCTTATATATACACACTCCAAAGAGGTTAATTGTCAGTACCCAAAGTATTTATTGCTATGTATTAGCAATGCATTTTTGTATATCTTTAGAGGGTCACATAAAAATAGATTTAAAGAATAGATTAATTGAAGTCCTAGATTAAAACATTGTTTGGTTTAGAGAATTTTACTACAACAAAAGTCATGTTTATGTATGAAAAGTTATATAACCTTATATGAAAATGTCATGAACTATTTTCTAAACACTACATGTATTCCCAAGTGGGAAAAATTAAAATATCTAAAATATATTAGATTAAGTTTACAAGACCATCAATGATCTTTTAAACATGCAGCTGTTTACAGAATTAACAGTTTTACAAAATGTTTAGTTCAGTAATGAAACATAAAGAAATAAGTAGGCAACATCAAAATTTTTGTACAATATTTGAAACTCACTTTTACAACAAGCATGTCCTTGGTATTGTGCTGTAAGAAATAATAAGCAAGTTCACCCACCCTTAAATTGTCCACAGGTTTACTTATAAGTAAAGATGGATGGTGAAGGATTGTAAAATTCTCAACAGTGCATTTTGCATTCTTCCATAAACCACCCTAAGCATACCATCACGTAAGTAGCCAGGAGATTATAAAATAAACTATAGCTGGGCTTTAGTTGTTTACACAGAATGCCTGAATGTAAAGAAAATTGCCAAAAATAGCATGTTCAATAACAAAAAACAGCCATAAAGCAGGCTGTAAGCATTGAATGTTCCATAAATGTAATTTTTTTAAATCATTAAATTTCTATAGAAAAATTTTATTCACAATATATTGTGACAAACTGTCACAGGAATGATATAGTGATTGCAATAAGATATCATGCAGCAGCAGCTTTGTACTTTTTTAGCTATTTTTGCTTTTAAAAATTAAACCTCTCCAGTCATGCTTATCACATAGTTTTTATCTGCAGTGTGTACAAATGAGGAACACAGTACGAGATGTAACAAAAAGATGTCCAATCAGCTGGATGGGAATTATTTTCCATAAATATGAAGTACATTACTGTATCCTGAAACATGCATGTCTATAGCTTGTCTTTACTGTCCAGTGCCAGGCTGCCTGCAATCATCTTCTGCCTATATAATACCAAGAGGGTCTGCTGGTAACTGCGACTGTATCAGCTGCGGCTGCAGCGGCGGCGGTAACTGAAGGGGCACCATGGGCTCCACCATTTGCACTGGGTTGGAAGGCGGTGGCTGACACGCCACTGGGTTTGGTGCTTCTACAATCTCCCCGTTGTAAAAGAAAAACTGACATTGCTGAATGAAGGTCTCTATAACTGATTGGTGGATTTTGGTGGTAGAAAGAAATTCTCTGTTTTCAAAATCAGGTCTCATCAAAGTAGGCCAGAAACAAATTGATAAGTTATCAGCAGTCATAAAGTTGGTCTTATATTGCTGACTAACCCTGAAATGAGAATAACACACACAGAGTGAGTTAAAACCAGTATGCAATCAAGTAGAAGTATCTTCATAGCTCTTCTAAATGTAGACATTATGATGAAACAATCTCAAGATTTTTGTTTCTTTCCTTCAGCAATCTACTGAAAACAATTGTCCTTGAATTTTTTAAGTGATTATGTAGAAGAAAATTTAGAAACTATGACATTTCCAGATCTGGATAGTTAACTAATATAAATCTAATTAAATCTGTTTCTTGATTAAAAGCTTAACATTCCACCAGCATTCTGAAATGATAACAAACAAACTGAAACAGGTTCTTCACTTACAATATAAATTCATTACTACAGTACTATTACAAAAACAAACAAACAAAAAACAAAAAACCAAACAAACAAACAAAAAAACAAAACACAAAAAAACAAACAAACAAACACAGAACATCAAGCCATCTTGTTACCACATTTATTATTTGGAAGTAAATGTCTCCTCCAAAAAAAACAAAATGCTTTTAATAGTAATAGGCTAGAGAGAGCCAGGATATTGTGTTTTCTAAAAATACTCTGCATTCTAAACTGAGATCACAATTTTATCCAGAAGCAATTAATGGAGAGCTACATGAAAAATCATGTCATAATAGATCTGACAAACACCTAACATACACACTCGGATGGGAACATCCAATTCATATATTACAGTACACATCACAAACTACAGTTGTCCTGTAGAAATAGATGGAAAATTAAAACCTCAGAAATTTGTCAGTAACAATTTTGAGGATTAACAAGAGCAGCCCACAAGAATTTTTGACAGCTGGCTGTAGTCCATAGATTCAAAAACTGTGAAAACCACAGTAAACACTAGAATTAATGCTATATGAAAATTTACATGCACTTGCAGTGCATGTATAACGGTAATTACAAAGGGTAGACTTCCATTTCAGCATGTGCTTTACTTATTGCAAATAGTGTGAAGGTACACAAATATTGCCACTCGATCTGTTTGGAGTAAGTTTAGACACTACTCCTGAGTAACAGTAATGTTTACAATCTCTTTCCTAAAAAATTACATTTTAACTTCATTTACAAATTAAAGAATAAGTGTAAGCTTACATTTACAAAAACAGAAACGTAAGCTTACATTTTGCTTAATATTATCAGTGTGCTGCATCTACATAATCATTAGATCCAATAAATGAAGCAATGGTAATTTACTGCTAGAGATGAGAAAAAAAGGCATTGCACCTCTTCCCCTATAACCGCTCACAACTAGATTAAACAAAAGAACAAATCAACTCCATTCTCTCCTGTGCTTCACTTTTACCTTTGCACTTTCTAAGGGTAAAGAAAAGCCTACCAACATGTATACTGTCTCCTACCAAACTTTAACTACTTCAGAATCTTAATGCTTAGCAAAAGCTCATTTACCTTCTTCTATGTTCAGTCAAAATGAAAAATTGTCTGTTTCTCTTGATTCTGCCCACTTCCTCTACTTCAAAGTCTCAGGAACTTCAGGTTGTAAATCTGCCCTATGATCAGACTGTAAAAGCTGAGCACCTGTGTCTTTCCAGACTTCAGAGGCATATTATGCCATACTAGCCCTTATGTATAAAGGGACTTGTTATCAAAGAACGAGTATAAAATACAACCAATATAAGAAAAGACAGTGTCAATCCAACACTATCGTGTTTTGATTCCATCTTAAAAGCTCAGTTCTGCTTACAATTAATCAACACAATTAGAGAGCTGGAATGTTCTGAAAGGTGTTTATAACACTAATGAAAAATTCATCTCACTGTTGCCATTTATTAAATTCTCATAGTTGCTGGTCTCGTGTTTATACAATATGAAAAACACTTGTATGTTTTGTTTTGATAACCAGATCCCAGGTTTCTGGATACAGCAAAATATCAACCATCAACCACCATTAATGATACAGAGTGGCAAATTTTTACTCTAACGCCATAGGATAAAAAAACCAAAGCATCTAAAACATTAACTTGTGATGAGAACTCTTCTATCATGGAGAAGACTGGTTTACCTCATTTAATGAGCAATTCATTTGACAAACAACATTTCCCTTTTAATTATACACCAGCAGTAATTCAGCACAAATTAGTATCTTAAAAATATAGTCTATCAAGAATTTAGCTGCATGTTTAAGATCCTGTACCCAGCTGTATCTACCTTTCTATATATGCAATTCTTACACGCAAGCAGGGTTCTTGTTGCATGGAAAGTAACTATCTGACATTGCAAATGAGATGAGGAATGACAGCTGTTCTCAAGAAAAGATTATTTTGTTACTAGCAATGTAATAAGTAATCAGTCATCATTAATTGAAAGTGGAGAAGACTTGAAAGCAAAGGCCAGTGTACCTCACTTCTGTCCTCCAGTAAGTTCCATGATGAATATGTTTCATTTGTTTGTAGCTATGCATGTATTAGAAGTATTCAGAAATTTTTTTAATTATGTTTAGCTCTTTTACTTGCAGGAATCCAGGTACTTGGCACTGTACATTCACCTGTGCTATGCAAATAGCTGACCATATGAAGACTTTGACAATTCAGAGACTACCATTTTTCCTCAAAAATTTCTCTCAGGTCGATTAAGAATTAACAAAACATTTCTAATAACTCTGTCAAGTCTGAGATGTTTAGTTTTACTTCAGATACATGCAAGCACATCTTAAAATTCTATGATATGGATATTTGTTCAATTATATGGCTTTATCTACTTTAGGGCTGAATTTGTATTTGACAACACTGCAGCGAAAAAATTGATCTGCTTCCTTGCAAAGGAAAATGGGTGACTTTATAAAGTTTAAGCAAGTTGTAGATTTGATGGAGAGAGGTGTATAAGTAGGTATCTAAATTCTAAAATCTTCACATTCAGTGAAAAGGGAAGACTACCTTCATATTGCCCTCATATTACATGACCAATTAGATATGGCCATACTGGAGTGAGCCCAATGAAGGGATACAAAGATCATTAAGAGACCATAGATTTCTCAATCAAGGAAAAGCTGAGAATCTGAAGACTGCATAGCCTGGAAAAGCACAGGGGAAGTCTTATCATTGGTTTTAAATATCTGATAGGAAGGTCTAAAGAGGATGGATTGAGACTCTTCTGAGTGGTGTCCAATGACAACACAAAAGGCAACAGGCAAAATCCACACAGGGAATTCTCTTTGAGAACAGGAAAACACTTCTTTACTGTGAGGGTGACAAAGCACTGGCACAGGTGGCCCAAAGAGACTGTGGAGTCTCACTTCTCCGAGATACCGAAAACCTAACTGGACACCGTCCTGGACAATCTGTTCTAGTTCACTCTGTCAAAGTTGGGTTGAACTAATCTCCAAAGATTCCTTATAACCTCAACAACTGTGACACTGTCTAAAAATGCAAAAAAAAAGTATCACAAGTTAATCTTTAGTGAGATATTACTGGATAACAAAGGTTTTTGTTACTTTAGCTTTTGCTCTTTTTTAATAATACAGTTAACAATCTCAGATTTTAGAGATTAATTCCATTTTAGCTAATAAAGAAAAAGAAAGCTAGTGTTTTTCTCTGTTTTTTATCACCAAATATTGTACACTTAAACGGTCAGTTTATGAGGTAAAATACATCTATTATTTTAGTAAATATGCAAAGAACTTTTAAAGACAAGAACATTAAATTCTTCCGCAAGAGGCACAATTTAAGAAGCAAGTGAAACTAATCTACTATTCCTTGTATCCTTGTTTGACATTTTACTTATTCAGCACAGGTTTTGGGAGCTACATTATAGATTTTCACTGAAGTTAGCTCTATTTTGGGGGCAGGTAGAAAGGTGTTTAGGCCAAATGACCCAAATCCCTTAAAATCTAGATTAGTCTATAATTTTAATAGCTATTATTTCCTGGAGATGAGGGTTTGTAATAGTTATAATTGAGTGCATAGTTATTTTTAGGTGCAGTTATGCTTTCAAGCTTTTTTTGTTACGTACACCAATCATTCTTATAATTTTAGAATAGAAATTATGTCAGATATATAAAACCATAAAATGTGAGAAACAAATATACAAGGCTTTACAAATCAACTTCTAATTCTTACCGTATTTTTCCTCATTTATACAAACCAATGAGTATCGCAGCACGAAATTTTCAATTCTAGTAGTCAATTCAAAACCAATACAAAACCAACGTTTTTTGAAATGGATACAACAAACAAAATAGAAAAATACTAAACCTGTTTAGATGCGTTATTATGTATCTGAAGACATCATAGTTCACTGGGTGGAATTTCTTCACAATTTCTTTGAATTCATGTAGTCGTTCTGTCTTATCCACGATTTCTATAGAAATAAGTGACATTTTCTGACACATCTAGAAAGATACACTGAATAAAGTGCTGCTAAGTCTATTTCCTAGTATAATAGTATAGATAAGATACACACTGAGAAACATCAGGTGAGAAAATATTTTATAAAATTCCTGTTCGTACAGAGTAACTTTATTACAAATGTTTAACAAAAGTGCAAAAATATTTTTCTGAATTTAAGCAGAATTATTATCTGCGTTCAACAGCAGAAAAAAAAAAAAATCACTTGATTAGTTTACTCCTGGCTTGTAGAATGTCGGGGTCACTTCTCGTTAGTTTCCTCTGTTTGTAAAATGTTATGACAGAAAGACAGTCACACAGACTTGTAATAATCTTAAGCTTCGCAGTTATTCAAACAAAAAAATTTCAAATAGAGCTGATACAGCTATTTTGCATATACTGTTGACAGAAGAACAGGGATTTTTCACAGGCCTAAGGGATTATCCTTCCTTCAAAGAGGAAATATAAGCAATATGTAAGAAAGAAACATGGAATTAAATAATAATTTTATTAAAAAAACCTCCACAACTAATGCTGCTGATAAAACCCTTGTGAAGAGCGCCCTAAACGATTGTGGAACCATACATTCTGCAGAATATACTTCTAATGGATGACAACTCGCATCACAAAAAGGAATACAAGTTCACCTCTACTACTTGACTGCATTGCTAAAAAGAACTTTGATCCACCCCAGTAAAACAGAAAAACAATTGCTAAATATAGTCCAGTATATAGTCCAAATAAAAACTTAAAGCAGTATTAATTGCATTTTAAAAGAGTAAGTCCACTTAAATTCTAGCCTATTTTATGTTTTAGACTGGAATTTAGCTTTTATACTTTTAAGAAAAAAGAAACCCAAACTAATTACATTAAACAAGCAATATGACTGAAGAGTACAGCAGAAATACCACGAACAGATATCTAAAGATATCATCAGAAAATAAAAAATTACTAGTGGGTTATATATTAATCAAGTCCAGGTCTAAGCCTTAGGTTTGTGTTAGTGGTTTTGTTTTTTGAACATAAAGTACTTGGGAATACTTTATGTCAAGAGTTGCACCCTGCAAAGAAGTGTAGTGGTCTTTTTCTGCAACAGCTTACTGCCAACGTAAGAGACAATTCAAGTTGAAAAGAAGTGAACGATTTAGTCATTCACTATGAAATGTCTTAAAAAACGTAAGACAAAATATCTTAGAAGAGTTCAGAAAGAAAAATCTATTAGAAACAGAGAATTAGCAAAATATCCCACAGACCTGTCTGATTTCTAAAGCCTACTCTGAAGGTAAGACTCCATGAATTTAAGTCTTTTTTTCCTGTTACAACTGCAAATCTGCTCCAAGAGATTTCATAATTTTCATCACTAATAAAAAAAGGAAAAAAGTAGATTTCTCCCAATTAAATCTTATTCTAGAATAAGAAATAAGCAACAAACTCTTTTAAAAAAGTATACAGTTCTGTTCATTTTAAAGAATATTACAATGTGTACATGTCTAAGCAATTAAAAAAACATTCAGTGCACATAGTCTTTTCAATTTAAAACGAAGTAAAAATAGCAATAAGGGCAATGAAAATAACAGTATTAAATCAAAAAAAGATGGTTTATTACTTACTTGATGTTTCTAGTAACTCTTGATGCAAAGAGTAAGGAACTAATGGATCTGGCAGATCTGCAAAAAAAGCTTTAAGAGCCCCAGCCACTGCATTCACTGTTACTCCCATTGACTCCAGACTGATATTATGATCTGCAAAACAAAATTAAACCGTAGAGTCAGTAAAACCTAACACTATCATTCCCCACAGTATTTTATGAAAACAAGAATTTATTCTAAATACTGGGAACTAAAATTTTGCCAAAGGATTGCTAAAAAACTGCACAAAAATGCGAACCTCAGGATAAGCTATCAGACTGACCCCACATGACATCAAATGTAAGAAAATCTAACAGTATAACAAAAGAGCAGAAGATCAGAAAAATGAAGTTGTCTGTCCCTCCCTGAAGACTTAATGTTTGTCTTGGTTATCAATTGGTTTCTGATCTAATTCACAAAATGGCGTTAAACAGCAAAGCGAGGCATAAAAAAAATAGTACTTTAATTTTCCATAACATCTACAAGGAACTTTACTATTTTTCACAGGCTCAACTTCATGATTAATATGCAAGAACTTTTAAAAAGTGATTTCATTTTGAAATCTAAAACACATCAAAATGAACAACCTAACCTATCATTTACATTTCATTATATTCTAAAATGACAAAGGGAGTGTTAAAAATTATCAAGACCTAATTGTTAACTCACATTATTCAAAAAAGCTTTCAATAAAATAAGTATCAAAAATTACTATTTATAGGGGATAAGAAGAGAAACTGAATGCTCTAATGCCCAGGACTGATGAACTGTTAAACACAAGGAACAGCTAGAACTGCCTTTAAACTCTTTTAAACAGTGAAACGCCATGTAGAAAATAAGCCAGCTGCAACAAGATTGCATCCCCATCTAGTGTTTATACAGATCTCCACTAATAATAACCTGGACTATACCAATACAACCTACCAGAGGATTAATTACTCAGTGCTACGGAAGTTGGTTTGAAAGTGCAATCCTGTTATACTGCATGGTGATAAATCCATGGAGAATTCTAAGTTCGGTTTTGGATTTAAATAATAAAATCTGATTACCTTGATCAAACTGCTTTTGAATGTTGTCTTGATCTGTTTTATTTCCACTAACACGGTACAGGCCTTCAGTACATAATCCTTAGAAAAGGAGGAAAAATAAATATTAAAAAGCAAGATTATTTATTATTGAGCAAACCAGAACCGGTTATAACTTCTAATACAGGAACCAAGAGTAGGAATACAAATCTCAAGAGCCCAAAAAGTAAACATATTCATCATTATAGCAATACCAAAACACCAGCTGTCTATTGAGTCCACTATTCCATTTTAATATCAATTGGAGGAAGTGACATTGTAGGATAACAAGCACCTGACATCAGATATTTGCGGACTAATTTAGCCCAAATTATTCTCTTACTGATCTCTACTAGATTGTTGTTTTGTGCAGGGATTTTTTTTAAATAATCAAAACCCTAAATTCTGTGGTACTCAAAACATTTTAAAAACTATCTGCAGTTTGTGCTTAACAATTTACTATGGTGAATAACAACACTAAAAATACTCTGCAGAAAACAAATCAAATATTTGTAACTGATTCCTGATCTTTTAATTTCATGATGTAAGATACTCCTGCGTAAGGCAAGAACTTAACCTTCCAACATGCTTTCCCTTTTACCATTTGTATTTTTATAAACTTTGAATTTATTTTTCCTCACTTCTTATCTAAAGTAAATTATCACATCATTTACAAGTCTTTCTTTAAGGGGGTGAGGGAAGAGGAGAACAGGAGAAGGGTGTTAGGAAGCAGAGGTTTTCCAAGCTTCTCATTTTTACTTTGTTTTACTATGTGTTACTGAGTTGTCATAATTTCAGGAGCCATTCAAGGCAAACATTAAGCCATATACCTTTCTAATGCACACACACTTGCTCACTCCACTCCAGCGACCATGCTTCCTAACACATTGCTACCTTTTCAGCCCACAGCTACTCACTGAATCAAAGTGTACATCTTGATAATCACAACATTAAGCAACATATGGAGTTTATAGTTTCATAATTCTTCAAATTATCTCTATGGGTGCAAAACTATTTACATGTTAACATACATTACATGGTCTTATCACAAAATTCACAGGTTTCAGAGCTTTATAAAATCTCATGGCTTTTTACCATCACAGGCAAATAACTGCATGCATTTTAGATTACCAGATCAATATGGAACTCCATAGCCAGGAGTCTTCCTTTTGTAAATACACACCTAAACAGTCCTTTACAAAACCCGAGCCTAGTTCCCCGATATCCTCAAAAAGCACCAGAATGTGTAATTTGGAGGCACAGGGCAAAAAGCAGTTTCAACGACTGAACAGTTTACACATCTGAAAGCAGTTTCAAATCCATCTTCAAAATAATGCCCCATATGTGTTATGTGTGATCACAGAAATACTTGGCATTCCTCTTTCAGAAACTGTAAATAAATACACTGGTAGATAAGAACAACCTAGGATCAAGATTCTCTTTGTTTAGTATGGGAGAATTCTCAGTTGAAGACCCTACAGCCCCAGGGTATTTTGTGTTTTATCCAATTCAGTTTCTTTCTGAACAAAAGGAATTGAATGTGCTGCATTAGCAGTTTCTGAGAAGTCTGACACAGTCACTGTTCAGTAAGGGTGTATAAACATTCAATACTTGAACTGGGCTGGTCTGGAGACAAATGCTCTAGTGCAATATTTGGGCTACAGTTCTGAGAAACACAGAAAAACAACTTACAGTATTTCAGAAAATTTTAAGGTGAAATAAGGTGATGCCTTCTGAGTTTAGGCATTTTCCAGAAAGTGCAAAGCCCTGCAATTCTGGACTAAGCTAACTAAATCTGTCTTTTGAATTCCTCAAGCAAATATTCTTCTAGCTTGGGTATATTCTAGAAAGCATCGCTTCATAAAACAGCTGGTCAATTGTCACTGCACTGCTTCTCTAAGATACAAAAAAAGTTTAATCTGTGTGCACACACAGTTAGAAATCCAAAATTATTATTAAAGAAGTGCTTCAATTCTCTGTTGCTTTCTATTATCCAACCAGGATAATATCAAGCACTCTCCAGTGCTTGATACATCAAGATCTTCTTCATGTATCAGATGTTCCAGTTCACTAGTTTTAGCTTTTAAACACTTTGCTTATCTATATGGAGATAGAGTACACAATACTTTTTTTCTGACAGCTTTTTAAAGATTTTGTTCCTTCATCTGCAAGCCTGTTGATTTTATGTTTTTATCCTGCTTCCATTCTGGTCCAGCTGTAATTGTCAACATATCCTTACTGGACACAATGGCTGCTGTAATATTATATATCAGAATCATCTGACTTACTTTTCTGTCCTGCTAGCTTTACAACATCCCTACGTTTAAATAATTAGCTCCTCTTTACTTCACATCACACTAACCTACATTTACTTCAAGACAGAGCACATCTCATTTGCCTAGACCATTCTTTTGTTAAAGCACCTCCTAGTGCCTAATAAATTCTAGTGCTTTCTTTTTTGCTTCCAGCTGTGATCACGGTTCCATCACATCTAACTGAAATTTCACCACATGGGCTTCAAAGCATTTCAAAGAAAACAAGTAAGGTGGATCTGCACCTGTATGTCTAATTAGTTTGTAGGATACTTCCATTCTTAGATACCAACATATTTTCACAACCCTTGGTTCCTTCACAGAACATACTAACTTCAGCACAAGGGCACACTAAAGTCTACCTTGTACAATATTCACTTCCCATACCATATATTACACTAAGTATTTTACGCTTGAGGAGAGATACCTCTTTAAGTCACCTACTTGTGGTCTTTACATCATGGTAAATGCAGATTTGTAAGTCAGGAATATACATCATGAAAGCACACTGAGTTTATGCTCACTACCTGAAGTCTTCATAAAATCTTTTTTTTTTTTCCTCTTAAAAAGAAGCAGTAACTTCTCTACACTTTCCCAGTTTTTTTAAAATTCATGTAATTTCTCTTCCTGAAAAATGTTCTAATCAGTTCAGTTCCTCTTCATCCAATAGTCACTACAATTACCATATGCAATAACTTTTCCAATTCTTTTCTATTCCGAGAAAAATTGAACCAAATTGCAACCAGTATTCAAACTGTGTATGCAAAATGGAATTATGTAATAACATGGTTTGTTGGGGTTTTTTCCCCATAACACTCAGGTTCAATTTTTGTTGTTTTTTTGTTTGTTTGCTTGATAGCAATTACAGGAAGATAAAGTTTTCAGAGAGCCATCTATGATGATCTCAAAGCCTTTTTCCAAGTCACAATGGGTAGATTAACATTTAGACTGCTGAAAAGTCATACAGTGTCTAAAATAACATCCACAGCCAGGTTCTGCTATCATGTTCTGCCTACCTTTCTGAATATATACCTCCTAACCACAGCAAGTCTCTCTCTCCTCAATTCAACTCCTTCCCATCTAGTGGCCAATGGAATATTTCAGCACTCATTCCCCACTACAATAGATGAGACTATTATTCCCACACTTATCTTTGTAAATTCAGAGATCTGTATAATTCTCTGACTTTATTCCACAGATTAACCTGGTGTATCGCTTTTCAACCCCTATGCTACAACACAAGACTAAAGGAATCATCACCTTACTGATCCAAAACACTAATTTCTATGTACACCTAGAATGTATATAGTTACAGAGCAAACAATTCAGACTCTAAGAATCTAGCACTAACTTTACTTGCACAAAATACATTCAAAATCCTACATATAAACATATTCTTATCTACATGTATCAACACTGACATTTAAAGACTCATGACATTCAATTCACACTGAAAACCAGAATCAAAAATAAGTGTCTTACAGCTTCTTGTAATAAAGTAATTTATAGCACATTGAAATGTTCAATAAAGAGTAGGCACTGTAAACAATAAGCAGTCCTGTTAGAAAGACTCATATAATGGGAAGCTCTCCAAAGATGAACTAACATCTCTATAATTTACACTAACCAATTATTAAACAAGGTCTCAGTCATTTTCTGAAGTGTCAGTCAACTACATATTTCATGGTCTGTTCATTTCAAAAAAAAAAACCACAAGACCTCATTTACTATGACATTACATTCTTTGGTGACATCTGAAGATACCCTAATTTTCCAGACACATATCTGTTTGGTCACTTTGGGCCTGGAAAAAGCCAGGGGAATCAGCGGAGCAGCCAAGTACTGTACATATCCTCCAAAAGATACTGACATCTTGGTCCTATCTGCATTGTTTAGGAATTCTTTATGTAATTCCCATGATGTTTTCTTTGACAAGATACCTTAAGTAGCAATACAGCTCAAGTGCACAACACGTGTTTATGAGTATTTCAAAACATATTTGTTTACAGTTTTCAGTGATTCTCTCACACTACTAAATTAATGCACGTGCTCCTCCTCCATCCGTCTGGTAGTCAGTCTTCTGTTAGGAGAAACAACTGATGCCAGTTTTATCCTCCTCTCAAGTTTGTATGGGGTTTTCTCTCTACTGAACAATCCCAAAGTTGCAAACACAAACTGGAGTAGTTTCCTAACTACTGAAACTTACTTACTCTGCCAATTTTGAAATTATCACAGATGGAATTTCCAGGAGGTCAACATCCTGCTCAAACAAGGGTCAACACTGAATTCAGATTCAGTTGCTTATCCAAACTTATTCTGAGTATCTCCAAGATTTCCCACAATCTCTTTCGGTAACCTGAACCAGTGCTTAAATAACCTTCCAAGTAAAACTTTTCCCTCTCCTTCTAATCAGAACCTCGTATTTTATGACATTGCACTTCAATTCTTTAGCCTGGGTGCACCTCCTCATAGGTAAGGGAAACTACTTTTGGGAACCTCATCAGTCTCTCTCCAAGTTGAACAAACATACAGATTACAAACTCCAACCCCTGATCATGTTCTGCTAGACTTTAGATTTTCAACCCCTTTCTTGTAGCATTTCAGATGAGGTCTAACAAGTGCAGAGCAAAAATGAATAACCACTTCTCTAGTGCCTACCCTTCTACTGGGACAGTCTAATAAAGAAGGCATGCCTCACCTATTCTCCACCACCACCACAAGATCTCTTTCATTAGCATTGATATGCCAGTCAAGCCCTCAGCATGTACCACTGCAGGGTCCTTGCAATTCTAGTTGAACGACCTGGCATTTGACCTCATGGAATTCCATCAGGTTCCTATTGTCCCACTTCTCCAGCTTGTTGACCTGCCTCTGAGTAGAAGCCCTTGCCTTAAATGTATTAACCACACCACCCACTCTAGGATCACTCAGCAACCTGACAAGGGTACAAAATGCATTGTAGAGCTATTTGCAACTACTGTTACTGCACCTATCCAGAATCAAGAGTAAGAGAATCATGGCCTATGAGGGTTGTTTTTTTCCTAAACATACAGCTTCACAGCAGCTGAGTGAACTTAACTGATCATTGTGACTGAAAGAGATGGTCTAACTCCTTGCCTCACCAATCACTGTTTCTATCCTTCCCTTGCTCCTGCTCCCTGCCTTGCACTTGTTTGGGCACATATTTGACCCTTAACTTACCAGCTGCAATACTACACAGCAGGACCTTGACCATTTTTGCTGATATAGCTTTCCAAGACAGTGAACTCTCCTGATTTGAACACATCTGACAAGTGCCCAAAACAAGAAGTGGCAAAAGCATACAGCAACAGAGATCTTTCTCGTTATTACACCATTTCTTATGAAACCACTCTCAGAATGCCAGCTCCCTTAGATGAGGTCAAGGGGGGTGGCCACTCTTGTCCTGTTCTCTGTCCAACAGAACAAGCTGCTAAGAGCCTCTAGCTCTCCCAAGCCCCTTAAATAAAGGGAAAGATAATCAATCTTGAATTTTTTGATTTTCCAGCTACTAGGAATATACTTCAATGGATTTACCAGTTTTTATACCCCAGCATCTACTACTGACTCATTTTCTTTGCCTATTTAATTCTCATCCTCTGGAGATAAACTTTGCCTTATCTATTCTTCCAATATAAAAATCTAGCCACACAGCAGATGCAGAATAAAAGACCTGGGTATAACATAGGTGTAAGAGAAGTTCAAAGGTAGCAATATTCTTTTGCATGAATTACCTCTAAATTTGTACGTTTAGCAGCATTACAAAAAGATATAAATATCAAAAGCAGTAATTATTATACATTTACAAGTACAAAATTTCTAATTTTACCTATAGCTCTTCATAAGGACCATGTGAATTGCTAAATGAGATGTGGTTCTGTCAAAGTCCTTCTTTAATCTGTCTCACACAAACTTAATTAAATTATTAATATACAATTTATTCTAACAAGTTTCTCTTTCCTCAGTTGTTTCATGCACAATTAACACTGTATTAATGCTATCAATTTTGTATGAAGTACAGAATCTAAAATTTATAATCTGGTCAATAAAGAACATATGTATCAATATTCCATTAAAAAATTTTAGAAAACATTTGAAAACAAAAAAAAATCAAAGTACTGCTGCTATTATTAAAACTCGAATAACATGAGGGGCTAAATTTACTAAATGGTAAAATTATGCTAGTGTTTGTAATACACTTCCTTGGTAAACAGAATGAAATGCAATCTATACCAAATTTTCACCAATGAATAACAGTGACTACAATACCAAATCCGTAACACCAAAAAATACTGAAATATTAAAAAAATCATATTCTAGTAGTATTGGTTAGCACAAGTCATTTTGCCTGAATTATTATAAGTTTGGGAAAGTCAAAACCAATCAACAGTAGGCGTTGAATAGTACACAAACAGTACTTGACCACTAAATTGGTGGCAAATTCAAACCATATTATCATTTTGAAGCTAGACATTAGCCTTCAGGAATCTGTGTTTCTCTTTGTCAAACAAAATCACCAGAATATCAGAATACCCCTCTTATTCTCTACATTGTAATTCTTAAGAGAAATATGGAATTCATACCATTAACACAGCTAAACAGTATAGCTTCAAAAACTATCTCAATTCTTCTGCATAAATTTTAAAAAATGAGTTGCACTGAAAAAGGTAATGGGCTACATTGGATAGTATTTTTTTAAAAAATAACAAGGTTGGTTTGTTTGGGTTTTTTTGTCTAGCATGTCTGAGCATGGCAGCATTACTTCCGTACAAAATAGTCACTACAATTTTCTTAAAAATCAAAACTCTAGTTTCCCTGCTAAATGCATTTCCTTAAACCTGGTTTACAGAAAACCAATACACTTGTTTTTTTTTTGAAAGTTCATTTCAAGTGATGAAACAAAATTAACTTCATGTCAGTCCCTCAGGAGAAGGCAACTAAACACACCAGAACAACTGTATCACCAAAATATTCTTTTGGAAACCTGCAACTAAAAATAAGTAAAAAATGTCAATTTATGTATCTGCCCTCATGAACAAAAGTTAGAAAATTGATTTGAAAAGAATGTGACAGAAATAAAAGAATACAAACAAAAATACACACCACACATGTCACTAGTGATAGCAAAGTGATGTTCATATAGTCTGTAAAAGGTTACAGATAAGATAATAATATCTTTACCATAAGTTTTTCTCAAAACATCAAGATATTTAGTGGAACAAAATTTAATAATTCACTATTATCAAGTTAACTTACCTGAAAGAAAAAAATTCTTCTGATTATGTTGTTCAATGAGCCAACAAGAAAGAGCTCTGACAACCAACCAAAAGATTACTCATCCTGCTATAATTACAGTGAATCCAAAAATTAAAGGCTTGGATAGAAAAAAGCCTTTCCTACAAATATGGACAATGTGGAAAAACAGAAAGGAAGTTTGTTTACAATATTTAGAAAAACTTCCCCTCATTTCTTATCTGGAAGTGACCATGCTATAAAATTTAAGATAATCTTACACAGTATTATGCAGGGGGTTTTTTTCAATCAACAGGTTCCAACAAGATGAAGTACTACGTTCTACTACTGTTTCATACAGTTAGTATCAGTGATAGCACACACTGCTGTGAAATGCAAGTTCTAACATATAGCTACAGCTTTGGGTTTAGCTGTACTCAAGTATTAAACACTCTCAGTTTCTATTTTTAATACTATTAAAAAGATTACAAAGGGATTCAAGATCTACATTATATTTCAAAAACAAATTGGTTTGCTCCATAAAACTAAATTAATTCAGAACAAAGCTTCTTTTTGGAAAATACCAAAGTAAACAGGAATGCACAGGCAATAACCTACACGTGCAGGCCCTGACTTAGGATCTCTTATCTTCACCAGATCTCATTTTACCTTGGCAGGTTTCTTATAGCTTCTCCAAAAGAAAAAACCTGCTGATTTATAAAAGAACTTATCAGATCCTGGATTTACTTAAATTTTTCCAAATTGTCTCTTCTTCTGATACACACTTTCTGGGTTGTTTTTTTTTGTTTGTTTGTGGTGGGATTTTGGGGGGTTTTCTGTTTGTTTTGTTTGTTTGTGGTCGGTTTTGTTTTGTTGTTTGGGGTTTTTTTAGGTTTTTGGGTTTTTGTTTTTGTTTTTTTTTTTGTTTTGTTTTGTTTTTTTGTTTGTTTGGGTTTTTTTTGTTTTTTGTCTTGTTTTTTGGTTTTTTTAGCAATGAGGATATTCTAGAACATTATGGTGAAACAAAAATCTGATGGCATTTTCTGCATGTGCTCAATTCTTTATTTCAGGTTTATGGTGGAACAAGAAGCTTCAAAACCACTATATGATACTATCTTCTCACCTAAGCATCTGAAACAGAAAACTGTTTTTCACACTTAGTAGTTCCTAGCCTCAGTCACAATTTAGATAAGTGGGTGCAAAGCACTGTCCTGCATAATTTCATGAGGAAGAAATAGGGAACGTTAAAAATTAAGATTAGCCCTTCAAACTGAGATAAATCACATCTTCGCAAATTCAGCCACAATCCAAATGACATGTCATAATACAAAGCGAGGGAGTTGAACACTGTGAAAGTATCTCAAAAGGAAAAGCTAAACGATTATATCCTCTGTAAGAGATATATACAGATTAGCTGAGTTGGAAAAGACTGCACTTCTTGATTAAAAAGACAATGATAATAAACACTGATATTCAGTGCAGTTAGGAGTCACAGTAGGCTGACTTGTTAAGAGATAACTGAGAATTGGATGACTCCCCCCCCAGGGCCAAGCCACTTTATCGACTAGAAACGGTACCATTCTGGACTCCAGCCTGGAGCAAACAGACCCTGACTTGACTTCTGCGGACTGATAATCTCCAAATCTGTACTTGTGGAATTTTCCCAGGCAGTCCCAAAAATCAGTGATCAGAGT
Source organism: Formicarius rufipectus (assembly GCA_013399695.1). Lineage (NCBI taxonomy): Eukaryota > Metazoa > Chordata > Aves > Passeriformes > Formicariidae > Formicarius > Formicarius rufipectus. The sequence continues at coordinate 81,331 of VXAU01001811.1, forward strand.
CTATCTCAATACAGGACTTGAAGGCAATGCAAGCAAACATCCTCCTCTCTCAAAGGCAACAAATTCATTCTATCAGAACACTGCTTGAAACTCAAATGCCTACAGCACATTAGTCTAATATGAAAATACACACCAAAAATAAAACTCCCACAGCCAAGTATGGAGGCAGAAAAGAACATAAAAGCTACTTAGAATCTAGAGTAGGAAAAAGAAAATTGTAATACAGATCAAACTAGAGGTTTTGTTCTCAGTGCTTAACAACACCAGCAGGACAACTACTGTCTTCACAGCCACAAACAGAAGTATGCAGATGGCACAGTGTTTGTCCAGCTTATATATATGGCCAGAATTAAAATTCTCCAGCTGCATAGCAGCATTCCAGGATGAATTAACATACACCCAACCAGTTAAACAAAAAAACCAATGACTTCTGAGTCACCACTACTGAGAGAGAAGCCCCTACATTTTGAACAAACTGCAGCTTAAATAAACATCTTTCAAAGAAATGTCATGAGAGGAGAGTAGAAGTGCTAAATCATTCAGGTGCTTGTACGATTTGATGACTGTAAGGTAGGGGAAGAAAAAAAAAAAAAGACAACAAATAATGTTCCCACACTATTGCAGTTCTCTCTCACACCCCAAAAGCTGGTAAAATTTTTTTTTGAGAAATAGACTTTTTTTGGAAGTTTACCTCAAAATGAACAAGTATTGGACAACATTTTTAAGCAAATAAAAATTTCTACAGAACTCAATTTATAATTTTGTTGGTTGAAAGTATTCTTACAAAGTT
>VXAU01001811.1:88253-103996 GCA_013399695.1 Formicarius rufipectus
GTTCTAAATTAGGTGGGTTAATTTTTAATACTTATCAATTCTATTGTAAAGACAAATAACAAGGTAGTTAATTGTAACTATATGGAATAGCTGCAGGTTTCCAGATCAGACAGGCTTCCTGCTGTATAGAGTATTACTAAATTTAGACAAGGATAAACAATAACTTGCTATTATTTCATGTAGTAATAATAGCAATAGATAAATCAATAATAATTGATAAACAATTTTTTAAATATTTATATAGAGCCTGTTTACATGTGAGAACAACATGAGAACAACGAAAAGCCAAGAAGCACTGTGGTTTGGGCCTTATATTAATTCATAAACTGCATAACAGTTGCAGCCTTAAGGTTACTGCACACTCCTGAAGAGGTTCTTCCTCTCTGACATATGAGGTTTCCTTCAGCAAGATCCTCATGCTCTAAGAATGTTCATGACCTGAAATTTTCTGCAATTTCTGTTGTTGTGTATCTCCAAAGTCATCAAGTTAAACCGAAAACAAAACCAATTTATGATACAGCTTGCAAGGGTGCGCTTTTTCCTGTGTACCAGCACCAATAATGTTTATACTAGACATTAATATTACAGTGTTAACGACTGTAATTGAGATAAGCATCCACTTGTAGTTACCACTTGCAATTTTTAAAAAAGACCTGGAGATGAATGAGCATACATCTCAGCTGGAAAGGTTTAACTTGGCAAAGAAGAACAGCTGAGACAAAGCTGCATATGAACATCATACTTTATGCTTAGTTCCTCCAAGTTTGTGCATAACGCTAAGGAACTAAATCAAATGCAGAAGGCATACCAATATAGGGGAGAATTCACACTGGAAAATGCATTAAATCTGAAGGCTATTTTTTTTAATAACAGCAAAAATTACAAGGTGCTTTTTTTGTAAGAAACTTCACACAAAAAGTTCTGTAGGGGAATTAAAAAGGTCATCATAGCTTAACAAATACTAGCACACAACATGCACTTGAAAGCTTTTAAACTCAGTGTGCACACACAGCTCCACATGGACTTGGCTATAACATCCTGTAACTGAAGCCAGTCCACTTTCTTTTTTCTCCTCCTTTCCACTTCTCTTCATATACATCCCCACCAGAAAGAGTTCACCAGTCCACTTATTAATAGCACATGCAAGGCTACACAAGAATTTTCAGAACATTTAGACACATAGTAATAAGGATAAATGATTCAACCTTCTCCACTGAAAAAACTTATTTTCTGGAAGTAAAGATAGGACTACCATTGGTTGGTTTTACCAACCTGGACTCCACTAAGGCACTTGGTGGTGGCATACAGGAGACTACTGTGACAACTGGAGTAGCAGAAGAAAGATGCTTTTCAACAACAAGAAGGACAGTCACAGACTAATGGAAAATCATGCTCTGGAATGTGCAACTAACAAAAGTTACACACTCTAAGGTGCATGTAGCATCGTACAGGTAGTACGTGTATGTACCATAAAACATCTGTACTATATGGCAGGAAGTCCTTAATTGGAAATTATCAAGCACAACAACAGGTCAAAGGTTCCTAAAGTCACAGTAACTGCAGCTAAGAAAAGGCTGGGTGCAAAAGGTTGTGTCAGGTAACAGTTTCTAGCAGACACCAATAAACCTTTAAGATAATATGATTCACTGCTATGACATTCTTTGCAATACTATACAGTCATCCTCATTCAAAAACATAAGTTCAGAGGAAAATTTCCATTTTTTTTTCATCTTCTAAAACTCAGAGCAAGAAGTAGCCATTTTCTCTTCACCTGTTTCGAAGTGACAGATCACAAACATTTCAGGAGAAAGGTTACCACAAAGAAAAGCGAAAACTAGAAATTGCAAGATTTCTCAACAATACAAAGGAAACAGAAGCTCTGGATGAGTTTTACAGAGTAGTGTGAATGAAGGCATTTTCAGAGAAATTATAGCTGTGACAATTGAAAACAGAGCTCATGGACAGTTCTCTTCCACTTCTGAAAGCAGTATACTGAAACAAGACCTACGAATACTAGCACACTACTACAGACAAAAAAACCCGAGCAAATAATTCATACCAAAGCACACTTAACCAGTCTCAGTTTTAAACTGTCTGATTTCCTTTGGTAATAAAAATCATTAGATGACTTTGAAATTAACATTACCTGCTCACCACAGATTTCTCACTGCTGTACTTTCCACAGTAAAACATTTTAATTTATGCTTCCAAATAGCAACAAGTAGAAGAATTCTAATTACTTTTGCCTTGAATAACATGTGCTCACAATACATTTTTAACATTTGGTGCATGTGTTAGCCAAACCACAGCTGTCCTTTTTCCTATCCTACTGTTAGTCAAATCTTGCTTCCTCCTTCTTCCCCACCCAACTGCTGCGTTCTTCAATTTTTTCACCTGAACCCTACAATCACTCACCCATCCCCTGCCTCCCAGCATCTGTCTCAGTGCCCCCTGTGAGCTGGGAGACTGGGGTCCTGAAAGCATCAGGAGAGAATTAACACCCTTCAGCAAGGTCATGTCTTTCCTGCAATGCCTAACAAGAAACCCACGCAGAAACACCACATTCTCAAACCAACAAAGATGCAAAGAATATCAAGCATGTTACATCTTATTTGGGCTTTAAAAAGCAATAGCATAGTACAAAGCTGATTTTAAAAGAAGTAAACTCTTTGAAAAAGACAATTAGGACCTCAGACTTCTAAGTTTGAGCTTTTCCAAAATCTATTTTGTTTATAATATTTTTGTGTTTCAGAATCACTCTAATTATAGCAAGAATGTATCACATGTATCTTATGTTCCCTTTACATAGAGCTGAACAATTCACAAAAAGGAATTGCTTTAAGAGCAATTGTTAAGAGCTTTAAGAAACATTCAGAAATAAGTACACAAGTTTGATTTCTCTTTCAAGGGGCTGAAATTCTAAAAAAAAAAAAAAAACACAACAAAAACCCACAAAAAACACCACACAGAAAGTAATCTGTAAACAGTGGTGCACTGACATCCATCACAGGGACCAAACAAGACTCGACAAGGAAAATATAATCTGAGTAATTTTTGAGTTCCTGTAACAAAAGACTGCTAGTTGTTCATCTAAAACAACAGAGGAAAACAGTGAATAAGTTCCAAAACTAACAAAACTGCATCTCTTCTAAGAAAAAAAAAAATAACAGAAAACCCAAAGGAATATGTTACAAACTAGAATGACTCATCACTTGAACCAGAACTACTCTCACTTCAACTTAATGCAACTGAACACACACAGAAGTCACTATTTACCAAAAGCACTGACCATTCAACATTCTTAGATATTTTGAAAGCTTGTAAACATTTTGGCTATCAAGTCAAATTTGCGCTCTCAATCATTACAATAATTTCTACTGCTATTAAGTTTTCTGTGACTAATTTCAGAGTGGAGGCACTACTACAAAAACACTGCCACCAAAACACCACCACCAAACCACAAACCATAGCAAAATCAACCAACCAAAACAACAAAGAGGTAAATTGTAAAAGCTTAAAACAAATCTACGCTTCCAGAGTTTTAATAACTACAAAAATTTAGAACAGCCTAAAACTTTGAATTCAGGCTTCCTTTCAACAGTGGAAGCTTTAGTAAAGATATGAGGGGGTTTCCTGACAAAATACCAGGAAGAGAAGACCTCACTAGACTAGGTCTACTTGGCTTAAAACATAAATACATAACTCAGAGGAATTTTCTGTCAACTCAACACAGCTGGGACAGTAAGAGGACTATGAAACTATATTTCAATTTCTATGTAGCAAGATTATTTCAATCAAAATGAGTCCAGGAGTTGGACTCAGTGATCCTTGTGGGTCCCTTCCAACAGAGGATATTCAATGACTCTAGGAAAAGTATATGAATTATTGTTTTTAAAAACATCTAAGTTTCCCCAAAAGAATAACTTCAAAGTATATTTAACCACATGATTTTATACCCACAAGACATCATTATCCATGCTTATGAGTAAGCCATAAGAAAATTTAGTGCACTTTAAATCAGTCATGTGTAATTCAAACCACAGCTGCATACCAGGAAGTGCAATACAGAATTTAATCTATTAGGAAAATTTAACCATGCTCTACTCTAACATAAAACTTATTTCTAACTGCTATAGAAGTACTGCCAGATTTAACCTAAAAGAGACATTTTTTAAATGCTACAAAAGATAGTATTAAAAAGATCACCTTATTTTGAGAAAAGAAAAAAAATACCTAACTGATCAGAAACACCCCTGATTTCATGTCAAACAAAAACTATACCAAACACAGTAATTGTTAGCCTAAGATCTAAACCATAGTGCCCAGGTAGAACCTAGACCACAACACTACCTTGATACAATAACTTTTAAACACTAAGTCAAAAAGTAACTAGCAGCATAAAGATCCAAACTAAACATTGAAACATTGTAATTCTCCCTTTATTTCCCTATTTCGTTCCCTTTATTTTGATTGAACAATGAATCCCACAGGTAACAGAACTTTCAACTTGATTACCAGTTTGCCCACACTAGGAAAATGCAGGTTGAGTAAAACCACTATACAAAGTATCCTTTTCATGAACTTGCTTTAGAGGCCCAGCTAGACAACGGAGAATTAAAAAGAAACCACTCCTTTCATTCCCCAGCCCTAAATCTCATTCCAACAGCAAGAACTGAAAGAACCAGTTCTACTCAAAAACTCATAAAACAGGTGCCTTTTTTTTTTTCTAAACATACTCAAATGGAAGAAAGCCTGCACGTATACAGGCAAAAATAAACTTTCTGAACACCTGCTTAGGTAGACAAGCCATCTCAGTTCCTTAAGGTTTGCTAGTTCCGAGCAACTTAATAGAAACTTGATACAAAAATCACACAATATTACATGAAAATTTTAAAGCACCCATTTCAAACCAGAGTGCAACTGTTGCATAGTTTGACTCTTCCCTTTTTAAAATGCACCAAAAGTTGTAAATAAAACATAAATCAATTGGTTTACCTTCTTATCTTCTTTTACTTTGTGGGGTTTCTTTTTCATTTTTTTATCATCCAATTCTTGATCTGATGTAATAGCAGGGTTATCTATGCCACCCTTCCATGTTTCAACAGGTGAAAGAAGTGGATCTTCCTCGCTTCCACGATGTCTTCCTTTTCTTTTAGTTTTAGAGGTGGTAAAAGCCTCATCATCACTTGCATCTGAATGTGTTCTTCTGTAATAAGACTTGGCTTTGCTGAACAGAGTCTTAGACTTGTATTTGTACTTCGAAGGCCTTCTTTCCCCATGACCTTTGGATACTCTATCAGAAAACCCATTTTCTTCCTCACCTTGGGCATTTATAACAATTGAGTTTCGAACTTTAATAACACGATTCTGACTGTCATCTGGAACAGCATAGATGTCATCTGCAAAGCCTTTATGCTTGTAAATAGTGTCAATAGGTTCAGCATAGTTGTCAGATTGGTCCACATCTTCTGGGGGTGCTGCAGGCACTCGAGAAGGTTGTTTCCTGGGGTTTTTACCAATACCTGCCTCAATTGTTTTCAGGAGGTTAGGATCCAGTTTTTTCACATTTGTTCTTGGAACAAGTGGTTTCGGTTTTATAGGAGGAGGCACTTTATGGTTACGTTCATGGTCATGAGAATTGACTGGTGTACTGTGAATAGGATATTCGTTTCCTTCCAAATCCAGTCGGTACTTGGAACGATCACTAGGTGCTGGGAGCAACCTGACATCATCACCAATTGGACTGTAAGGTGGTGGTCCTTCAGCATCATCCTCCGAATCTGGGTAATTATAGTCAAGGGAATTTCCCCTTGGAGATCTTGGAAAAACATCTTCACTTGTATGCGTTGATTCCCTTGTACTGTCTGACATATAAGAACTTTCAATCATATTTTTCTTCTCTAATACATCACTGAAGAACAATGTGAAAACTTCAGTTTGACGATGATACTGAGATAATGAATATAAAGCAGTAAATTTAGCAGTAATTTCTGTTGCTATATGTTCTCCTTCAGTCATGAGTTCCTTGATTGCTTCATTCTCAAAAAAGTCTGCCTGGCTATCAGTAACAGCCACCAACTGGACAGGAATTGTATCCTGAATTTCAGACAGAAATGCCCGGAGCATTCCCATGGATGCCTTCCGCTTTGCAGAATAGACGAGTATATACCCATGAACAAGTTCATCTTTCCTTACACCAATTGAAGAATGATACGATAATATAGTTATCTGTATTCGACGTCTCTTTTCTCCTATTATTTTATCAAGCATCAAAGAATTATTCTGGCCAGCCTGTGCAGCACTACAGGAGTGAGAGTCAAGGAAAGGTGAAAGAATAAGATCCACGCTAAATGGATCACCACACATGGCACACATGACAATCCTTAAGTCAGCTTCTGACAGATCTTTAATGGTGGGAACTGGACTTACAACATCAAAATTGTGTTTAAGTGCTTCCAGTACTCCCCTCAGAGCTTGTTTTATTTGGGCCTCATTAAATTTGCGTGGATATGTACCAGCAGGCACATCTACGAAAGGACACTGTAACTTGTTGGCCAGTTGCTGTCCCTGATGTCTCAGAATAGGTAGATTCTTGCTAACACTGTCCCTCTGATTAGCCAATATTAATGTAAATGAAAGACTAGCCATATACTTGTCTCTCCTTATCTGAGATGCTTCAGCCCTTATTTTTGCAATGCATTCCCCAATAAAATTCAGTGATTCAATAGAGTTAAACACGCAGAAACAACCATGTGGTTTGAAGGCTGAAGTCCACAATTGAGTCAGCAGGTATGGAGATTTGGCATCAACTGGCCTAAGATCCAGTTCATATATTTTTCCATCTAATGCATACTCATCATCAGTGGATTGCGTTCGAATTTCATTTGCCAATTCTTGTGCAAGGCCATCTTTGCCCAAAATGAAAAGATTAACTTTATCAATGTTGGCACTATCATGGTATAAATTTGAGCGGCCGTGGTCTAGTTGCACAAGACTGTTGGCAAGTAACTCCTCTACTTTTATGTCCATGCAATTTTGGCCACTGAGACAAGTTTCTTTAGTTGGGTGATAAACAAATCCTATGTGTTTGAGCAGAAGAGATTCTCTATCAGGTGCAAGTTTCTGTAAAGCTTTGTATCTAGGTTCTTCACTCAGAACTGCATGAATTTCACTCATTTTATCTGTACTTGGTGTTGCGTTAAGATCCAGGTCATAAAACAGCTCTGAATGTTCAAAAAGCATTTCCTGAAATTCCTCTTTGGCTTTTTCAACAATCTCCCTCTGATGCCTACCGTATACTTCCTTACTGTCCGCATCAGTGATGTATTTGAATGCTTCATCCTCCATCACAAAACATATAACTTCCTCCCATGGCTGTCCGGGTGAAATGAATTGGATTTTCTCAAGAGTTTTTTTGAATTTCTCCTTCATTTCAACCCTCCTTTTTTCTGATATAAGATGTTGCACATGGTTTTGATAAACTTTTTCTGCCTCCAGGGTAGTGAGAAGGTCAAATGGAATCCTTCTGTCATTCACTTTATCTATATGGTCAGTTTCATCCCAGGGCGTTTTTTCAAGCACTACAAAACAGGAATGGAAGTCAGGCCTTTTCTCCATTACCTTCAAGGCTTCTGACCAACTCAAGAGTTCAATCTCATCAAGATTTGATAGAAGAGTATTAAGAGCTCTTGGCAATGCATTAATGTATTCCTCTTTTCTCTTTCTAATATGTTCCTGCTTAAGCTGCTCTATGTGTTTTGAAAATGTATTTTTGGCCTTTTTTGTTCCTTCCAAATTTATGTACTCTTCATAATCAGGGTGGTTTTTCAGTTTGTTACTAACAGTTTTCCAAGTTGCATGATAGTCTCTCACAGTTTGGACAAGTTTTTCAAACTTATCTGTTGCTGTAACAACTAGCTGTCTTTGAGTTTTATATGCATCCAGATAGGGGATTATTTTAGGCTTACCACGAGTTTTATCCATCATTTGTACCAGTGCAGTAAAACATGTTTCAACATTGACATTAAATCTTGCTGATGTTTCCACTACTACAAGGTTCTTCTTATTTGAAGCAAAGGCTTGAACTTCTCGCAGATAATGATCCACACACTCATCACATTTTGTTGCTGCTATTATTATGGGTTTTTTAGATTTGGAGAGTTGGATGTAGAGATTGTTCACAAATTTAAGTTGATCATCAAACTTCCTATTGCATCCTTGGCTTACGTCAATGCACAATAAAAACCCATCTATGTTTAATTTCCCTTCAGGCATTTGTTTCTGCTCAAAGTCTTGCTCCAAGCCTAGTTGATCTGTGCAAATGTACATTAGTTTTTCTGCGGACTGCAGTTTGGAGGCAGCTGCACGTTTTATGTACGGCTGTAAATTTGTACTCCGATGAGGCAAGAAAGTCTGATCATCAATGAACTCAGTCTGTTCAATTACATGAATTCGGCACTCAATTCCATCCTCGCCACTTTGTGTTACGTCACCCCAGTACAAAAAGTGATCATTGTTAACAACTCTTCCTCCAAAGTCAATTGTGCTAAGCACAGAGGTATGCTCAGGATAATATTCATCTGCTTTTGAACGAACGAATCTATTGCACAAACATGACTTTCCAACTCCACAATTACCTTTATCCTTTTCAGTTCCAGACAGTCCAACAACACTAACAGCATAAGATGGGGGGCGTGGCTCTTTGTTTTTTGCCATCATAATTTTCCTCTCATCCTTTTGCAATTATCAAGGTAACTGTATGTGGTTTTCATTCTGGAAAGGTTCCTACAAATTTAAATTGTATATCCAAGGTTCCAGAAACAGCTTTCAGTCATTCCTGCTTCAGCTTGTCGTTGAGAGAGCCTCAGATAGCCAGGATGAGGATGATCATCTCCCTAAAAAATACAAAGAGGAAAAAAAAAACAAACCTTCAGTATTGCAGATATTTCTTTGTAATATTCATGAGAGAAAAAAAGATTTTAAGAAGTACTTTGGCTTGCTCACCATGATGTTTCCACTGTGTTTTATTATACCCTTAAACTACAGAATTTGGAACTAACAGAAAATAGCTCTGGGAATATAAATACTTAGAAAAGTACAAGCACTATTTATATTACTACAAACAAACCCACTGTTTTCTTTCTAAAGCAAAGCTTATCATAGTAGCATCATTCAAACCGTTAGAATGAGAAGTTTACTCAGCACTTTCGCCATAAAATGTTTTCTGTTTGCCACAGCACAAAACAGATTTGATGTGGACTAAACACAAAAGTCTTCATCCAACAGGACTATTTCATTTCATCAGGAAGACACTGTCAATTTGCAATTAGCTTGCAAGAAACAATCAATATTTTTCATATACTCTACATCCTCACATAGCAAAGGTTGTTCCTCCTCCATCTGTAAAATGTTTTGTTAAATCAATATATTTTTAAGTGAGAAAGTACGGAGTAAGGTGAAATGGGACAATGACAAAGGGGAAACAACCCATCGGTCTATTTCTAAATTTCTGACATGGAAGATTTCACCAGAGTTGAGTCACCGAAGATATTTAAAACCAGTGTGGGTTTGTTGGCGTTTTTTTGTTTTGGTTTTTTTTTGGTTTTGATTTTTTTTTAATAGCTTCTACTCTGCATTGATTGTACAAAGCAGTCACTGAATGAAATCTATGTTAATTAAGTAATAAAACTGGTAAAAATCTGACATTATAATGGCTTCACTTTTAATATGTAATCATCATTAAATTGCTCCCCAAATGGAAGATTTTTCATTTCGCTATACCACTAATGTAAAGGTACTTGATAGTTTTCTACAGTTTTAAAGCATACACACTGGAAATTCATGGTAAGTTAGTTCCATTATCTTACTTCAATCTGTCTAATTCAATTATAACAAACTGTAAACACTACGATTCATTACTTCACCTCCCCCCCTCCGTCTTTGTTAGAGATTCAAAGGAGAGGCTGTTTGATTTCCCCAACTAATTTCAATCTTAGAGCTGACAATAATATCTCTATGTTTAAACTGAAAATTCTGAAGAACTCAGAAGATACAAAGTGTATGACATCACTGCACAAAGACTTTCTGACTGCTTATAAATGCACCATAGGACCTTGTTTCTACAAACTTCCAGATTTCCAAATGCAGTTATAAAAAAAATACAGTGTAGCATCTTGCACTTACTCACTCACCTCGCCCATCAAACACAAGGCCTAAAGTCCAAACTTACCCTTAGGAAAAAAAGGTGCAAAGCAAGATGGTTATCCTGCTGTGATCTTCCTGCAGTGATGTCACACATTTAAACAGTGCCCTTCAGTAAGTCCTTCCCTGAGGAATCTGAAAACAAAAGTAAGAATCTAAGTTTCAATTTTATGAAAGAAAAAGCAGCAATCAAAGAGGGTACAACACTTCACCAATGTGTAAGGATCATTTTCCTCATTTTAAAGCCATAAACAAAATTCAAGAGCTCAAGTCAGTCTTTCTCTAGGTTTAGAGGTTTTATATCCTGTTAGCACAGCTATTAATACTTGAGATAGAGAGGGGACAGTTCTTAAACAACTGGGATTTGAAGTTCAACTTGGTATTTTAACAATACCTAGATTGCAGAAGCCTCTTCTGAAAATAATTTAGTTTCTCAGATAATAAAATGTGAGATATACAAATCACTAATCACTTGTAGAACAATTTGGAATTCTAAATTATCTAGAACATAGTTTTCTAAAATGAAGTTGGTATAGTCAGTAAGAACAACATATATGAAATTAATTCTGATTACATGTTATTTTACTACTAGAAAAAAGTACCTCAGAACACTTTAGCCTGTACAATAGCATTTCTACATTAAAAGGCCTCAAATTGTGATACTTGAAGACTTAGAATTCTCAACTACAGTACAAATTATTAGTATAACCTTGTTAAGTGTTGATTTTACTGAGGGGATGGAAAAGCAAACTCTTTTCAGTTGTTCTTCCCTTTGCAACCACACAAAACCCAGACTGCCAGGCCAGCGATGCATATATTATGATGCAGTAAAGGACAGGAACTAGGGCCACTTGCACTGGACCATTCCAGAAGCCATTTTTTACTAAGCAAGATGCAGCACCATACGTGTTAAACATTACATCAAAGCAGTACAGGAGAGCTTTTTCTTGTTTTGCAACTTTCAATTACATTATTAGTTATTCCACTTTGCTTTGGGAATAACATAGCTAGTTGAAAAACTCTAAGCTTTAGTAAATTTTCTTTTGGACAAAAAAGGTTTGGCAATACTGATAAACAGTAAACCTACAGTAAGTAAGTATACCACAGTAACACTACAACTAGTACCAAAATAGTAACTCATCTTGTGGTACCAAACAACACTAAAATCAATAGGCACAGGCTAACAATCCTGCACTAAGCCTAGCCAAGCTACAGTGCTCAAATCTATCACTTGAGAAAGAAGACAGGAGGTAAGTACTACTCCTGCCCTTACCTCCTAGATTTGGCACTCCTCTATGTCTACAGCTAGACAAGCAGAGTAGAGAGTTCCTCATGAGGAAACAAACTACAGGACACTGAAAAACTCAGTACATGGAAGAGCAGACAGAGAAAAAAGCATCTCTGCCTGTAAGAATGTGTCTGGGGCTTGGGGGACACTGCCACGAGAGAAAGGTCAAACACAGGCCTCCAGAAGATCAGTCAGAAGCATTAAAGAGGTCAGAGAAAGGCCTATTTTCAAATACTTGTTTCCCAAAGTCTTCTGCCCTGAATTCAAAACATTAGAATTGAACACCACATCAGTAGCAAGTAATAAATACTGGAACAGTTAATCACCTATCATTATTTAGTAATTGGGGCTGCACAATGGGCCCATAGTCAAGAAAATCACTTACAAGTAAATATTCTGAATATTTCTCAATATTTTCCAAAATTGCTTTATAGACCTAGAAATGTTTTAGATCTAACATGGTTGAAGCAAATATGTTGTCGGTAATAGTCTACAGAATTGTTTATGACTACCAACTATTTAAGCAGCTGCCAACAGGGAAAATAAAAAGTGTTTTCCCTGAGTCCTTTACTCACTTTGTAGTGCTGTCTAGACACAACAGTTTATGGATCAGTATTTTCTAGAGTTTGTTTCAATTACCACAGTTTTGCCATAGAGTTTGTAAATCACCTGGCCAAGTGAAAAAAGCACACATGAATAAATGGGCCATCACAGCCTAGTCTGCTTTGCAGGGTACACAAACACACCAACAAAAAGTTACTGTGACCTCTACAGCAGAATCCCAAGTAAATTCAAACACATTAGGTATCACTGAAATAGTTCTCAGGATGAGTCTGAAAGCACTGTGCATTTATAATATCAAGGACTATGACTTCAAGGAAGTCACAGTTCTGGATTCAAGTTACTGCTGACACCAAGTTTTTATACTGAGTCATTCCTCACTTCATACTTTTTGAGAACCAAAACCTGGCATTAGAAAATACTTTGTACAGTATTCAAATTCCAAGATCTATGAGCACATCAGGAGTTACAGCTCTACCCAAAACATAGCAGAATGTTTTCCCTTTGACAACCACGGGTTTTTTTTAAATTACGTTGATATACTTTAATGTAATGTTGTCATTTCTGATTTGGTATTCACCAAGAGTTATCTTTTTCACTCAAACAAGCATAAGAAATTTTCCCTTCAAAAGAAAATCCTTTTTAGAAACGAAACCAAATACAGAGTATACCAATGTCACCTTATCAATAACGACAAATCTCCGAAGTCTGTTGAAGTCTTAATGGATGTGTCCTTTGCTCTTTATTCACATGCCAATATTCCTGCCCTCACAAATGCTGGTAATCTTAACTAAGTAACAATACTTGAAATCTTATTTATAAATAAATGTAAATACAATGCTCTCTAGTAAAACAAGTATAAGCCAACATGAGGAAAAAAATTATCCAGACTGATTACCAGAAAGTAAACTCAACAAAGCAACAAGACAGTAAAGGACAATATCTTGAAGTGCCTTCAACAGTGATACTGTGACTGAAAAGGAATACGGTTCAAATGGTATGCTGCTTAATTGTGCTAGGTAAATGAAGGATGGGAATGGATTACTCCAACCACTGTTGATTTCAGATTTGGTTAGCATGACAGCCAACTACCATCCCTAAGGGAGTTCTGTAGCCTAGATACTTATTTGCATACAAAAGTAATCAATCTCTTAAAAAAAAAAAAAAAGGAGAATAAAACCCCTAACTGTCCAACTTCATATTATAAAGCAATGAAAATCTGTGTTTAAAAACAGAAGTTCAAAGCTCCTAGTTCCTACCAATTTCACTAAATGTTCTCTATCAATAACAATATGACCACCAGTGTATTACCCAAAATCAAATCAGGGCCTAAACATTATTTCTAATTTCTAAACAAAACACAGTTCTTTAGCTGGAATCCAGAAAGTCACAGGCTTCTACAAAGTCACTGTTGCTTCTCCACAAAGAAAGAACAAAACAAAACCAAGCCAAACAAACAAAAAAACAACAACAAAAAACCACCAACCTACATAAATGAAATCAGGGTACAATAAACAGGTAAACCGCAGAGGTTCAAATTCTCAGCACTGCAGTACTCTGAACTTAGGCCTCTCGAGTTACTCATCCTCAGATTTCTGAATACCTGAAAGTATTCAATACAGGTTCAAAGCCTAACAGAAAAGAAAACAGTGCAAGTTTACAGGAATAATAAATTCTTAATTCTCTTTGCAAAGGATAAGCTCCTACCAAAGACATGCACAGTGCTCAGAAAAGTTTCTCAGGGCAAAACTACCTAATCGGGCTTATTTACAGAGTTACTCAGGAAGAACACAAAAGAATTAATGGAGAAATTTTACAAAGAACTTACAAAAATAGAAGGAAAAAAGGAAGGAGATGAGGAAGGAAGGATCAAGGTTAAGGACAGAAAAGGGGCTAAGATGCATTTTCTGAAAAAAAAAAAAAGAAACATTTACATCCTGGTAGCAGCAACTTCAACTAATTTCACTGATTCACATAGCTGGATCATTTAATATTATTTGCTTCATGAGTAACTTCAGTATAGAGTCAGCACCACGGAGTACTGAGACTTCATTCAAACAGTTTGTTCTTTGACCTTGCACAAGCCATATGTGTCATCTCTAGCTTTTTAAAATGACAACACTGGTTATCCAACTTTTAAAACTATGAAATGAGCAAGAGAAAAGACACATGTAAGCAGTAAATAATATTCTGCATGATAATTAGCCAACTTAAATAAATGAATGCCCAAAACACAACAATATACACATTTCCAAAAAATTGTGCATGCACGTATTGTTTTTGCTTTTTTAAACAAATTCTTCTGTCAAGTTTGTGTCTACTAATGCTGATTTGCAAAAATGCATGAGAATTTTAACTCAAAGAAACAACTCTTATTTACCACAAAATGTAACATCACAGAACTAGTCACAGATTAAATATTTTGGTTTCCAATAGGTGTTAAGTGACTAGAAAAACACAGTTAGCATGCAAATTCAAAGTAACTTCACTACAATTGTTTCAGGTTTTCCTGGAAGGAATTTTGAACTCACTTTTCTCTAAATATTTCACCAAAACAGTAAGCATAAGGAAGTGATGAGAGGATTCAAATAATAATCTGAAAAAATATAATACTCCTCCACCTCACTTACGCTGACCTTTAGGCTAAAAATTTTCAAAGTGAAAAAGAAAAAAAAAACAAAACACAGCCAACCAAAGTGACTAAAGAGCGACTAAATGTTTTGTGTGCCCATTAAGAAAGAAACAGCACAGATACAGGCGGGAAAACAATCCCACCGTTTCCAGTAGGTAAGTCCCGGTGTCCCTGGGCGCACCTGCAGCCAGGCTGCGCGGGGCGCCCCGAGAGCTGCGGCGCCTCGGCCGGGCAGGAGACGCGGGGCAGCGCCGGGACCGGCAGCGCGCACTAAGCCCCCTAGCGGCGAGAGCCCGCGGCAGGCCCCTCCGCACAGCATTCCTTCCTTATCACTGAGCAGGAATGCACCACGGCTTTACTCGCACAGCTACGTCATGGCCATAAATGTGGCTGTTCTCAGTCTGCTCACCGACGTAACTGTGCCAGCAGAACTCGGAGATGGATACTGGCTTCACAAACTTCCGTTCTCTCGGCAAAGGTCGGGGGGTGTCACCTCCGAAGAATGCCTGATGCGTGGAATCACATGAACACACCACGTAGTAGGCTACTTATCGCAGTGGAAGTGCCCTGAAGTTTTATGCAAAATATTCCTGAAGGATGCTGGTACATGGGATTTATCTTGTGTCAAGAAAGAACTTTTGGAAGCCCTAAGATATCGTCAACATCCTTTTAATACCTTTATTAAACAGAATGGAATTATTTTTGCATCATCTACTCAACATCCCAACAGGGAAACTTACACAGAACAATCTATTGTTTTGATCAGTGCTTTTCTTTTCTACAAAGACTGCACATGGAAAAAACACCTACGGCTTTAGGAAAGCACATTTATCTTTAGCTTGAAAAACGTGCAGCATTGGATTCTGCTAGTGCTAAATATAGCATTTTAAAAGAATTTAGTCTGAGCCTAAAGTATTTAATTGGATTGTGTTACACATACAACACCTTAGCTAAAGTAAAGTCTGATACCAGGGAGTGGTAGGCATCTGGCTGCAATTATTTACAATTTTACAACAATGGCAGCTGCTTTAGATAGGATACTTAAAAAAAAAAAAAAAAAAA